>JAJIBD010038532.1:0-104904 GCA_021461705.1 Cryptotis parvus
GAAGGAGGCCCCTTCCATTGGGCTCGGACACATCTGGTGGCTGTAAACTTCCTCTGGGTAAGGAACAAAGGGGAAGTGTTGGAGACAGATCTAGCTAATCTGGAAGCTTTGTTGTTTTTGCCTTACACCCAACTTAATCTTATTTAAGCCAGAGGTTCATTCTATGAGACCTCTCTTCTATGTAAGCTTACTGCTAGAGGGTGTAATGCAGTTACAGAAGTCACCTTGACTGAATAACTACGGACCTATACATCTACTAAGATCTATGTTTTTCTAGATTGAGGCTTCAGCTCCTCTTTATACCCACTGCACCCAGCGTGGGGACAGTTAGATGTACCAGGAGACTACCACCCACAGCGCTGCTGAGACTATAGGAAGACTATAGGAGGATCATACTAGGTTGCTCTAGCGGAGAGAGGCATGGTGACCTTTCAGTACACGAGAACAAGATACTCAGAATTCACCCTGGTGCAGATAATAATAATAAGAAGGACCTTGTGGAACCATCTAGATTACATGAAGCTCATGAGGATTAAGATGTATTACTTTATATCAGCCCTACTCTCTCCAGTGTTTTACACCTAGGGATAATCTCCTTAGTCCTTGGCATAACTCTTTGTTTATACCTGCAAGATTGCGGCACTACACGCTCTGTTGCAGAGTTCTTTGTTGACATGACAACCCCGGTTGGATTACTTTGGTGTATATAAGGGGCTGACTTAGGGCCCTTCCACCTTTTGCTCTTTGGTCTCCCAGCCTTCAGCTTTTTGGCTCCCTCTGCGGCTCTTGCTTTTGGCTTTGGCCTTTTGCTCCCTTCTTCTGGGTAGGACTCAGCTCTTAGTGAGAGTCCACTCTCTCTTTGGTGGGAGACTTCCATAGTTCTTTTGTAAGGTCTAAGTTTGGACCAGAGCTAGAGATTTGTTCATTATATTGGAGTAACTGTGGAAAAGCGTTTTTGACTATTAAAAGCCATTTTTGAACTCGCACCGACGATGAGTTTTCATCTGTTTCCTCGGCGCCCCTAGGAGGTAGATAGCCAACCTCTGTCCGGCACTGTCGGAGGACCCCGGTGACGTTCGACAGGGAAGTAGTTCCAATTTCTTGACATCCTTCCCCTGGACAATTTTGCTGATTTTGACCTTATGCTTCCCTCTTCCAGGGTTTCCAAAGCAGTTTCCACACCTTCCATGGGGAGAGCTGGAGGGATGAGGATGGGAGGGGTGTGAGCCCCTCAGGGCAGTATTCTTGGGAGTGGCACGCTCAGGTGCTCTGCCTTAACAGGAGGTCAATTCCCAGGAGGGACTGAGCGAATCTTTCATTTTTCTGAAAAGTGGCCATTAGGCCAAATAAGCTTTATATTAGTCTTAGATCGATATAAAATAACTACTTTCTAACGTTGTAAGTTTATTTTGGCGTGGGGGAGGAATGCCCCAATTTATAATTATTTTTCTAATCCTATTTTAAACTGTTGGTTCCCTCTGAGATCTAGAGAACATTCATTAATAACAACAGTGCCTCCCTGGCTGAATCACAGTTGAAAGGGAATTCATTCCAGAAGATAAAACCGGAATGTGCTCAGGTGTTTTTCTTATTCTGTTTTTTGGCTCCATGAATCACTCTCTCTCATTTCGTAATGTTCAGAGCTCAGTAATCAGGAATCACTTCTGTGCTCTACTCAGGGGACCATATGTATCACCAAGGATCTGAAACCCAGGCTCACCATACACAAGGCCGCTTTCTGTACCATCTCTGTACTATCTCTCAGTTCCTTGTTTTGTAGGGCATTCCCAGCAGAATCGGGTTAAGTGAGGGAGGGTGGGGGTACAGAGTGTGACCAGTTATAGCCCTGTAGTTCGGGCCTCAGTAGCTCTACAACACACCTGGGTCCCAATAGAGTTCGGAGACCACCCAATGGAGTGAGAAAGGAAGGCACACACTTCGGGGTGGGACTCGGGCTGCAGCGCATGCTCCAGTACTCAAGCTAGCTCCTGTCTCCAGAACATGCATTTTTATAAAGGTTTTCTAAAACACAGCTACTGATCCTATTCTTTACATATGGTCTGCGGCTTTTCGGGCTCTAACCACCACGACCATGTCCGACCATGCTGGACCTGGCTGTAGGTCTACCAAGACCAATCTGCTCATGGATTGACCAAGCAGTCGTCTGCCCCCACTGAATCTGAGGTCACACTCCTTAAGTCAATACAGTACAGCTGACCTTAGCAGAACATGCTACATTTTTAAACAAGCCCCAAAATGGAGATTGTGTGGTTGGAAGGACAAGGCTGAGGACAGACAGTCTCCAGATTCTGCCGAGCTCTACTCTGCTGCAGCTGGAGATCAGCACCCTCACATCTTGGAGAAGGACAGAGCAGCCCCCTGATTCTAGAGCTTTGGTACTAACTCAACAGTTACAAACTTCCCTTTCATACCTCACCCTTAATCACTCCCAGAGCTGAGCTGCACTGAACTTAGATGGTCAGACATGCAGCCGTCACCCCACATCTGCAAATGTAGGTTTGTCTCCTGTTTCAAGGGAAGGATGAGCCAAGGCCAGGTCTACCCTCTGAAATCCTGCCAACATCAGCAGCTTGTCCCGACCAAATTGAAACCAGGGCAGGGATGACCAGGCACCATATGGTTGGGTGTTCGAGCCACCCACCTACTGGCCTGCTCTCCTGTCTGTCATACCGGGCACTCTGTGCTCAGGCACCATGGCCCCAGAGAACCATGCATTCAGGAAGTTGGCAGACTCAAGAGTAAATCTTAAAAGAGATCAATTAGCCTCAAAAAAATTTCTTGGTTACCCTCCTACAGAGAACTCTGGGGTTATCTTCGAGGCAGGTGGGCCAACATTCACCCTAAAGCTCTGGAAGTCACTCCCACATCCCAAAACCACCATTATGCCTCTGGCAAGACCCCACCACCTCAGGACTGAGCACCACAGAAAACCTAGTCTGCTTAAACTCCAGAAACATGGGTCTATGTGGCTGAAAACTCCAGGTACACAGGTCTTTGTGACTGAAAACCTCAGAACCTCCCAGAGTAGAAGTGAATGACCTGCCCCACCCCTGTACTTCTAGAAGACCCAGCAACCATGCCCAGTTAAACATTCTGGATTTCTGGAGCATTTGACAGCATTTGCAGCTGAGTGACATGCCCTAACTCTCCAACACTGACCCCAGGAGGAGCACCTCAGATTGGATGGGAATATAACACTGAAGCCAGCCAATGTCGACTAACTAAAACATTCACAAAGAGGCTTAACTTGCAACAACAGCTTATCAAAGCTCAGACAGGACTTAATGTCCCCATGGTGAGAGATAATAATTTTCATACATTTTTATGGAAATAATTTTTTGGATCATTCCACTAGCCATTAAATGCTAACAAGCAATTTAAATTAAATTTTTGTGGGTCTGCTACAGGGCAGGCTTGAGGGGTGGCTGGGAAAATGGAGACGATGGTGGAGGCAAAGTGATAGTGGTGGTGGGACTAGTGCTGGGATATTAAATGCCTATAATAAATCACCATGAGCAACTTTGTAAACCATGGTGTTTAAATAAAGAGGGGGAAAATAAAATGAAATGCTACTTAGGCTGGGGAGACAGTACACAGGTTCCTTCCTGGTGCTGTGTGGCCCCTATAATCCCAGCACTGTGGAGCCAAGCAATATCACATTATCAGGCCTCAATGTTGGTCTGGTTGACTGAGTACACTGAGAACCACTTGGGAGGTCCCTCAAAATATAATCTAAAATAAAAATAAATTGATAAATAAAATGTTGCCCAAAGTGAGGGCTGGAATACGAACCAGGGGTAGAGTATATGCCTTCTATGTGGGAGGCCTGTATTTGACCTCCAGCTCCACAAAAGGACTAATAGAATACCCAAAGTCATGATTCTATGTTGGATGACAGGCTTAGCTAGCTTGGGAGCTTTGCTGTTTAATCCACTTAAAAGTTAAGCTATTTAACATATCCTTAAACGAGGGTTCATGCTAATGAGATCTCTCTTCTGTGTAAACACTGATGGAGGGTGTGGGAGTTACAAGAGTCATTTTGACTCTTAATTAGTAACTTCTGAAATATTACTACTATCTCTACTATGATTTCAATCTTGTCTATATTGGGCATAATTCCTCTTAGTACCCACTGACCTAGCGTGGGACAAGTTAGAATTCTGAGAGACCAACACCCTGGCTATATTGAGACTATTTTTTAAGATTAAAGGAAGGATCATGCTAGTTTGCCCTCAAGCAGGTGAGCATGACTCTTTCAGTAACCAGAAGACAAGACAGTCAGAATCACCTTGGTGCAGAACAGAAAACAGAACAGACCTTGTGGGTACCATATAGATTGCATGGAAACCCATGAGATTAATGATGTTTCTCCCAATGAATATATAACCATTGAGATGTATTTATACCAGCTCTCCCTCTTTCTCCAGTGTTTTGACATAAGAGAAAGGGACTAGTCCCTGGCATAATCATTTGTTTAGACCTGAAAAAAAATGTGGTACCACCCCTACTTCTACACCTAGAAGCTGATTCGTTGATTTTTGTTGACATTACCCTCCCTGAAGATAGGATTACTTTGGGTATATAGGGACTGACTTGAAGTACTAGAATCCACTTTGGTGGGGAGACTTGGGTCCCAGTGCATGGTCTAAGTTCTGACCAAGAGCTAGAGGTCTGGCGAATGCCATCATCTTGGATTGTAGTGGCAGAGCTTGTTTTATTACTGAATTAGTAAATATCTTTTGGAACTGCGCTGGACTTGTGAGTTTTCATCCATTCCCCTCCAGCTTTGGAGGTAGAAGAGAACTCGCTTCCTGATATTGTTGGGGACCCCAGCAGCTCCCCTACAATTCTAGACTAAAGAATTGACTACCAGTCTCCCAATTCTGATTTCTTTAATACATCTGGTTAATAACTTGATACCACAATGAATATCCCCAACAACTTCAGCTGTGATTTCATTTAAGTAATCAAAGTTAAGGCAACCAAATTTTTTATCCCAATCCTAGAAGGAGCCCAAAATTTGATCAAAGATCCCTAAAGCCTGGGCTTGGAAATATGACCTAATGAAGTTATACACTTCTATGTTCTAATTTTTTCTAAGTTAACATAGCTTTATTAAGATTCCTATACCTTCAAATGTTAACAATAGAAACAAACTTTACTATTAGGCATTTTCCTATATTCATAAATATATACCAATGGGAATATAAGCCATTTTACAAGCCAATTTACTGCTAACCAGTTGTTTTCTGGCTTTTTTTCCAGCTAGTTCAATTTACTTTCCTAGCCAAAAAAATTTTAATTGCAATGTTGAATTTTTTGTCACTCTGAAGAAGATCTGTGTTCTTCAAATATGTATATTCTTTTTTTCTCTCTCCTTACATCTTTCTACATTTCTTTCAATAAAAATTATTTTGCTTCATTATGGCCTTTTTTAAAAAGATAGCAATGATGCTTATTAACACCTGAAAACACAACAAAAGAAAAATCTTATTCTATATTAAGGACCAAATTGTTTTTGCCTAAAATAGTTGGAATCCTGATCTCCTTACCTCAGAATATATTTTGAGGTTGAGTCATACAAGAAGAAACTTAGGAAGTGAGGGGGTCATGGTAGGCCCTAAGCTACTGTGCAAACAGCCCAGCACACTGAGGAAGCACTGAACCCCAGCCTCAAGGAGGAGGCTCAGGCGCCCTCTCACCTCACTCACAACTTCATTTCAGATTTCCAACCTCCAGAGCAGTCAGAAAATAAATATGGGTTGTTAAAGCCAGTCAGTGCTATTAGATGGCAGCCTAGCACAGGAACACATTCTCCTTTTCAAATACATCTTTGTCATCGGTGATGAGAATATTTTACACCTGAGGCCGGAGTGATAGTTTAGCAGTATGGCATTTGCCTTGCATGTGGCTGATCCAAGTTCAATCCCCAGCATCCTATACGATGTCCACAGCACCGCCAGAAGGGATTCCTGAGTGCAGAGCCAGGACTGCAGCAACCCCCTGAGCATTGCTGGGTTTGATCCTACCCCAAGAAAAAAAGAATATTTTATACCAGATTTATTTTTTGGGAAATTGCCTAAAAAGGCCTTTTGGTAAGGCTTCTGTCTACACAGATTATACCTAAAAGGTGTCTATTTCTAAATAACAGATTATTTTTAAAACACTGGAAATTACATCCTCCTCCTTTTTGATTTTTGCATCACACCTTTTAGTGTTCAGCTTGGTGTGCTTAGGGATAACTCCAAGCTCTCCTACCTATACAGAGGGACCACGTGGTACCAGGGATCAAAGCCAGGCATGCTGAATCAAAAGCATGTGCTCCAGCACATTGAGCTAACTCTCCAGCAACCATACTGACTTAGTACAGAGATTACCATAAATACTAACTGCAGCAAAATATTTGGAAATGCTCTAGCTCCTTGCCAAATATATAAAAGCAAGTCACTGAGAGTTTAACATTACTGCATTTTTCCTAAAGAATATGAACAAGGTACAGGTCAGAGAGAATATAGCAGGTAGGGTGCTTGCATTGCTCCTGCCAACCAAAGTTCAATCCCCCACACCGCATATGGTCCTCCAACTCTCCAGGAGTGAATCCTGAGTGCAGAGGCAGGAGTAAGCCCTGAGCATTGCCAGCTGTGGCCCAAAAAATCAAAACAAACAAAAAAAATTGACAAGATAAAATAATCTGAATACAATGCTTTGGGTTTTGAAAAATATTTTGATAGGCACCAAATCCTAATATGGAGTAAAGATAAATATGGAGTCCAAATTTAATAAAATTATTCTTTTTCCAATATCTACATAACTGATGCATATAATTTAATTTGGCTCTTGATTTAAATGTTATCATATGCACACAGAAAACCCATAATGCTTTAATTACATTGAAGAGGAACTTTCAGGTGATTTACAAATACTGACATCCAAATAAAAACAAACCTGAAAAGAAAGACTAAGATGAGATCAATTTTCATACCACAGTGTTTTCCCTCTGTTGATTAAAAAAAAGTCAAATATCATGAACTACTAGATGCTTTCAATAAATCTAAAATTTTATTTTATTTTTGAGGAGTCCTCTTGGTGATTTTGGACTGTACTGAGTGAAGCAGGAGAACCATGAAGTGCTGAGGAAAGAAAAAGTCAGCTCCATGCAACACAGTGCTGTTACTCCTGTGCGCGCTCTCTCCCCTCTCTCTTTCTTTCTCTCTTTTCTCTCCCTCCTTCTCCCTCCATTTCTCTCTCTCCCTCTCTCTTTCTCCTTTTCCACCCACTCCTCTCTCTCTCTCTCTCTCATCCCAATAAGTCCAGAAGTTTACAGCTAGGGAAAAAAAAATCATAGGAATAAAGTCTTTGTTTTGTCATTAAGAACAGGAGTACAATGAAGCATTTTATAGGGCTAGTTTCTTTTTTTTTACTTTTTGGGTCACACCTGGCAATGCTCAGGGGGTTACTCCTGGCTCTTCACTCAGGAATTATTCTTGGTGGTGCTCAGTGGGCCATATGGGATGCCCGGATTGAAACCAGGGATGGCCGTGTGCAAAGCAAATGCCCTACCCGCTGTGCTATCACTCTGGCCCCTTAGGGCTAGTTTCATAGCAATAGTCCTACGAGGAACACACGGTCTAAAGAATTTCAAATTGTCCATGGTGTTGGATTAAAACCTGTTCCTTTTCTTTCTTTCTCTTTTTTTTTTTTTGCAAGGGGGACACACCCATTAGGGCTCATGGCTTACTCCTGGTGGTGTCCAGAGGCCTATATAGGCACCTGGGTATGGATAGGGTCAGTTGAGTGCAAGCCAAGTGCATTATCCCGATCCTATGACCACCTATACTATTTCTCCAGCCCCAGATTAAGTGATGTTTGTCTTCTTTTGGGGGAGGAAAGAAGGTGGCTCACACCCCACAGTGCTCAGGATTTACTCCTGGCTCTCTACTTGTATCACTGTATCACCTGTCTACCCGTTGTTCATCGATTTGCTTGAGTGGGTACCAGGAACGCTCCTGGCAGGGCTCCAGTGACCTTATGGAGCTCAGGAATCAAATCTAGGTTGGTCCATTGGCTATTCCAGCCCCTAGATAAAGTTTTTAAAGTAACTGTTTCATTTCTTTCACTAAAATAAAATCAAATATCAATTGGATTTACAGTTTATATATCCAAAATTTTTTAACATAAAACTACTTCTAAAACTGAAAAACAAAATTCCATAAAGTGGCTCACATCAAAAAAATTATAAAAATTTGAGGCTATTTTTAAGCAACATGAGAAATACAAAGCATCCATAGAAGTTGTTACTAATAGAAACAAGTAACTATAAAGGGTATTTATATTTTTTAATACATTCAGAACCTTCTTAAGCCTTGGTAATAACAAAGCTAAAGACAGAAGTATTTTCTAAATGGTAATATTCAAAAATAGAAACACCCCCTAAAACACAGAAACATTAATTAAAAGAAAAAATTAACTTAAAAAGATATATACTTATAAATATTTCATCACAGTACTAAATACAATGGCCAGGATATGGCAAAGACCAGAATGCCCAATGTTAGCTGAGTGCATAAAATTTATGATTCACAGCAGCATTATTCACAATAGCCAGAATCTGGAAGCAACCAGAGTGCCCGAAAATCAATGACTGGATAAAGAAGCTTTGGTACATCTACACAATGGAATACTATGCAGCTGTTAGGAAAAATGAAGTCATAAAATTTGCCTATAAATGGATGGACATGGAGAAGATTATGTTGAGCGAAATTAGCAAGAAGGGAGACGACACAGAATGACTGCATTTATTTGCATGGCATAAATATATATATACATATTATGATACCAATATCCAAGGTCAAGTGAAACATATATCAGGAGGTCTTGTCAAAAGTGGAAATTATCACAAACGTGTGGGAGTCAGAGATTAGGTAAGACAGAAAATGGAACAGTGAGGGTACTAATGCCAACCTAGAACTGAGCATTAAATAGAGGCAAAAGGATACACATGCCAACCTCTTAATGTATGTTCTGTAACCCATAGTCTGGAGGGGAAGGAAAAGAGAAGAGAGAGAAAGGGAAAGAAATAAAGGACCTGCCATGGAGGGGGCTGGGGAAGGGGGAGGGAACCGGGATGTTGGTGGTGGGAGATGGGCACTGGTGGAGGGACGGGTGCTGGAACACTGTATGACCAAAACCCAAACATGAACTTTTTAATTGTATATCTTTTTATTTGTATATCTCATGGTGGTATAATAAAATACTTAAAAAATTTATGATTCATATACACATTACATACACAGCCACAAGAAAAGATTACAGCAAAAAAGATCCTTCCAGACCCCAAGCCAGAATGAGTTGTCCAGGGCACCCCACAGGGGGCATGGGTGAGCCGGCACCCATCCAAACAGGCCCTGAGAGTCAAAAACTTCCACATTCCACAATCACTGCCATGCTCCTGGCTGGACTCCACTGCTCTAGATGAGCTTCACCCAGAAATTAATTTGTTGAAAAACTCAGGTATGTGGTTTTTGTGCTGAACCTCAGGCTTCCATGGATTTGGGAATGAGCTACCTCTCCCCATTGCCCTGTACTTCTGAAAGCCCTGGCAATCACACACACATGCTCCAAAGCTGCCACCCAGTTAAAAATTTAACTCCACCCGTTAAAACTTTTAGACTTCTAGAGCACACATTCACATTCCCAGCCATGTGATGTCTCAAACTTTAAAACACTGATAAACATTTGGAGTAGCACACCAAATGGAATAGGATGTAATATAGAAGGCAACCAATCTTGATTAACAAAATACAAACACAGAAGGATTAACCTGTAGCAACATTCTAGTAATCTCTCATACAAGGACTTTATTGCTCCATGGTGAGATACAGTAATGTTTACTAACTTTCTCCCTAAGGAAACATTTTTGATTCATTCTTCAGTGAATTTTAACAAGCAATAAAGGGCCTGCTATGGAGGCGAAGGGGTGGTTGGGAAAATTGGAAATAATGGTGGTGGGAAGATTCAATGGTGGAGGTATTGGTGTTGGAACATTGAATGTATGTGACAAACCATCATAAACAACTTTGTAAAACAAATAAATAAAATGTCAAACCATAAAAGAAAAAAAGAGAAAAGAAAAAGAAAAAAAGAAAAGAAGATAAAAGTAAAGAAAAGAAAAGAAAAGAAAAAAGAAAAGAAAAAGAAAAGAAAAGAAAATGTGAAACCATGCAGCTTGCTATGGCATGGACAGTACTGCAGTATCACAGGAAGTGAGTCAGAGGGAGGACAACTACTAGATGATTTCACTCAACTGTGAGAATTAAAACAAAAACAAGGGAACAGATAATACTGAATGATGACAAATCATTGGCTTTGTATTACAGAACTGAGGAATACTGAGCAACTGGAGGAGTGGATAGGGAGATGAGGAGGTGGAATGGAATGTTAGGACACTGATGGACATTGGTGGAATGTTAGGACATTGAACACTAGTGGTGGTGAAGTGAGTGTGCACATCAAAATCATGACCTTCACACTATTATAACCATGTGACCTGAACTAAATAATTAACATATTTTAAAGGGAAGAGAAAAAGACCAGCCCTTACTTGCTAGCATTACAACAGAATTTATTTACTCTCTAACCCAAGTTCTTAAAACATGCTATTCAAACCAGCTTTCTAGAAATTAAACACTTGCATAGTGTAATGAGTGATTAAGGGCCAGTCCCATGTTCTACCTGGCTCTACCATGTACTTATCTGTGTGGGTTACTGAGTCAAGGCACCTCTCCACCCATTTGCCCTCTCAAACAGAAAATAATATAATCACCTCAGGGAATGCTTGGATTCAATTCAGTTCTCCACATTGTGTAAACTCTTCACAATGGGGCCAGAGATAGCACAGGATGTAAAGTACTTACCCTGTACATGGCCTACCCAGAATCTATCACTGGTGTCAAAATTGATCTCTGAGCACTACTACCAGGAATGATCTCTTAGAAGAAGTCCTGAGCACTGCTGGTTATAGCTAAATAAATAATACTTCACATGATGCCTGAAATTTGTTGTCCTATAATTGTTTAGTAGCAGAGGTGATGGACCAATTCAAAAGTTCATTGCAACCAGAGCACAAGGAACATGCACACTAAAATAGGATACTGAGAAAACCAAGGACAATTCCTATCTTGGTGATTACTTAAACACTCAATAGATTTCATTTCAACACCATTTATTTCCATCACATTTACTGTTGCAGAAATTCACATTTCTCCCCATCTGAACAGACCATCTGCAAACAGTGAAGGGTCAGAACAAAGAGCAAAGCATCCTTGCATCCTTGAAGGTGTTACCTAAAGCAGATGACCGTGGGTTCTATACATGAAATCAGGGGCACAGTGAAATCATAGCTAAAGGCACATTTAACAAAACCCCTCAGTCTGCTAAAGGCAGATCTCATTAGCCACGTTACTAAGGAATGCATGTCCTCCATAGCAGTCACTGACAACCACTTGTCACCAGCAAAATGCCCAAACTGGGGACAACAGCACAGCCCCACATAGGCCTGGCAGCCCCAAACTGGCTTAATCCAGCCCAGCTCTCCACAGCACACAGGCAGAACCATGCAAAGACCACCTGCAGCAGGTAACTATGCATGAGTTTCAATGTAAGAGCCGTGAATACCTTGGCGAGGTGGGAGCAGTGTTATCTGGCCCTGACAAGCCTCTCAACCATACAGATCCAATTTTTACTCCTCTTTCCTATCACCTTCCTAATCTCTGGCTTTTTTTTTTCTCTCCTCCAGAAATTGCTTATCACATTCAAGTCAACAAATACAAATAAGGTTTTGGATTAGTTGCAAAAGTTCACGGGTTTGCGCATGCTGCATTTCTGATCTACTCCCAAATCACACACACCCCAGGGTGTGCTGGGAAAATTGAGACCCAAGTTGATTTTCTCTTTTGTCAATGTCCTGAGGTGCCCTGAATAGCACTGGACATACAGTATCTTCTGAGTACAAACGTTTTTCTTAGTCTTTCACTTGCCTATGTGTCTTAGATATGAAGAGACTAGTTTTGCATATAATCACTGTTTATTTCCTTAGTACATTTTCTGTTTCCTACAAGAGCACTGAGAAATGTTTCAAAGCTTTCTGGTCTGAGACACAAAATCAATAAAAAGCAACAAGGGAGAAACTCCCAAAATCAAGAGAAGGAACACTTCCTTTAAGCAAAAACTCAATGTGGGCCAGAGTGATAGCACAGCAGGTAGGGCATTTGCCTTGCAAGTGGCCAACCCAGACTTGATTCCCAGCATTCCATATGGTCCCCCAAGCATGGCCAGTAGTAATTCCTGAGTACAGAGCCAGGAGTAACCCCTGAGCATTGCCTGGTGTGACCCAAAAAAAAAAAAAATCTCAAGGTCATTTGACTTAAAATGAGTTTTGAATATAGACCAAAGCCAGGACATAAAATAACACTGACAAAACAGACACACACACACACACACACACACACACACACACAAAGTCCTTCAAATAGCAAGTTAATAAATCAGTACAGCAAAGCCCCCACACAGCTAGAAAAAGCAAACTGAGCTTCTTACCCCGCTGGGTAAGAGAACACAGGGTTAGATTTCCAAACCCTACCTGATGCCCCTTTCAGACCCAGTTTACTATTCCATTGTATCATCATTTTTGAAAGAAGAATTTTAAATCATGCCTTACAGAATTATGCCACTTTCTCCTGTACAAGAAGAAATTTTATTGTCATAACTCAATAATGTAAAAATTGTCCAGGATTAAGACTCGACAGTTTCAAGATCAGGACTCCATCAACTTTCAGGCCATGTCAGCACCATATCGGGGCCAGAACGATAGCACAGCAGGTAGGGCATTTGCCTAGCATGCGGCCGACCCAGGTTCAATCCCCAGCATCCCATATGGTCCCCAAGCACCGCTAGGAGTAATTCCTGAGCGAAGAGTCAGGAGTAACCCTTGAGCATTGCTGGATGTGAAACAAAAAACAAACAAACAAAAAAAGAATCATATCTTTGAAACTTTTCTTGGCTAAAAAAATCCACTAAATAAAGGGACAAGCTGAGCACCTTGCTCAGTCAGGAAAACAACTCAAGGTCAGTGTCCAAAGATATCTGTCCTACTGCTAGTCTGCTGTTTCTGGAACACTGTGTGGTGGGGGCCAGGGTGTCAGTCATTTGCTCATTCTAGTGTGTTCATTTGTTTTTTGGTACTGCAGTTTCAAGTTCTCATTCCCTACTTCATATCCCACAGAAAACAATTTACAATAGACATAGATTTAAATCATCTGGATTTACGTGGATGGGGTAGCTCGAGCTGCCTTTCTTTCATATTTGACAAATGCTTTCACGGGAATAGCAAATTGTGCTGTTCTTTGGTACTTACAGACACATGACGCCTTTTCTGGACAATGACAAATGATGTTAACAGCCTCACCTTGGGTGTTTAACGGCAGTACAGAAGATTTCACCAACATTACAGGAAATTGCCGTTCTAGACAATAAGGTCCTACCACAAATCCTGTCCATAGCTTTTATTTCTGAGGTAAGAATGTGTGTAGCGGATGTGGTCAGGCCTACGGGGAGGACCAAGCATCAATTGTTCCACTTTTAAGGGAAAGTTTAGCCTTTAACCTGCAGAACCGACAACCTCATCTGGTTCTTACATCGCAAAAGCATCTCCAAGCCCTCCAATTGTTTCTAGCATGTCTAAAATCTTCCAAAGGGCAGGTCTCAGGCTTTCCCATCCTCAAGAGAAGCTGAGGCCACTATCTCCAGCTCCTCAGTACCAATTTACTTAGAGCCCACTGGACTCATATAGATCCCGACCACTCAGAGCAAGAACTTCCTGTTGAAACTATACAGATGATGTTTAAAGTATTAATTACCATTTTTACAAGGATCCTGGCTGCTTGGGTGGGAAGGAGGTGACAGTTGACGGGACCCAGCAGCTGGCCATAGTTCAGGCCGACCTCGGAGGGTTGACAAAGGTCCATCTTGAGGTGATCTGCCGGGTTGTCACTAGTCCTTACCAAATCAGAATTGGGTCTATGCAGTGGGAGAGTGGCCTCCTGGTGGACACCTGACGGAGTTGGTATGTTGAAAGTGTTGGGTGATGTTTTTATTAGAGCATCGTTGATGAATGAATTTTCATGACAGAAACTCTCAGATCGATTGAGTTCCATTCCCTGTGTAAGAAAAGATAGAAAGAGCACAGTTATATCTCCAGCAACACACACATAGTCAAGTATTTATTCCAAACAATATTTAGCTAATAAGATTTTAATAAATAAGGAGCTAGAAAGTAAAGTGTGAAGGCATTTGTCTGCATGTAGCCAGCCAGGGAGTTTAATCCCTAGCGCTGCATAGGGTCCCCTAAGCACTGCTTGGAGTGATCTCTGAGCACAGAGCCAGAACTAGCCCCTTAGCACTGCCAGGTGTGGCCTAAACAACTCCACCCCCAACTCTTTTTAAGTTCTGTGGCCAAAGGAATATTACCTTCAGCACCCTCTCCATCCCTTTTAATGAGCGAGTACCCAAAAGTTTGATTTACTATGTGTAGCATATGTTTTTGTAAAAATAAATAAATAAATAATCTAAACAACAACAACAACAACAAAAAAAAACCAAAAATCCGGAGCCAAGCAATGGTGCTCTCTACCATCAAAGTCTTTCCAGTTTACTTCAATGAGAGAATACATTTTCACTTTGCTAAATTAAGAAGTTGGATACATATTCATATATCCATGAGGTATTTGCAATACGTATGAGCTGATTTGCAAGGAAAATCAGCAAACTGCATCAGCCTGCTTTCTGAGGGGCTTCTATCCAGCTCCCCAACTTGGTTTCCTGTTGATAGAGAACGAGCAGCTACATGCACAAGCCAGTGTGCCTGGGCCAGCGGAGCTGTCAGGGTGGAAAGGAAACACGGAACCTTAGGAAAGATTTTATCTTGCACCCATTGTTGTTACTGAGTAAACTCAGATTAACTACCTTAGTCAATGGAGTCTTGAACTTTGCCAAATTTACAAAGAGGAGGAGGAGACTGGGACAACAAGGGCATGAAGCCGATGAATCCAGTCTGTGCTGCGGATGGAATCCAAGGCACAGATATCATAGGAACCGCAACTAGGGAGGCGACGAAGAGGAGCCCAGATGCCAAGGGCTCCTCTCCTGACAGAGACAAGACCATCCCCATACTCCACCCTGCGGGCCTTCATTCTGGTCCAGGGGCACGTGGATTGTCTCTGAGAGCCCCAGGCTCTGCACTACTATGCCTCGAATGACTAAGGGCTCATGTGCAAGAAGCAAAAAAGGACAGAAATTGAAGGGCCAGAGAGAGAAAGATGGCTCACTGCATGCACGATGCCTCAGGTCTATCCCTGACACCACATGGTCCCAGAGCACCACTAGGAGAGTCCTCTGAATGCCGAGAACTGTGAGGAGAGCCCTCTGAATGCTGAGCACTGTGAGGAGAGCCCTCTGAATGCTGAGCACTGTGAGGAGAGCCCTCTGAATGATGAGCACTGTGAGGGGAGCCCTTTGAATGTCGAAGCACTGTGAGGGGGAGTCCTCTGAATGCCGAGCACTGTGAGGGGGAGCCCTCTGAATGCTGAGAACTGTGAGGAGAGCCCTCTGAATGCTGAGCACTGTGAGGAGAGCCCTCTGAATGATGAGCACTGTGAGGGGAGCCCTCTGAATACTGAGCACTGTGAGGAGAGCCCTCTTAATGATAAGCACTGTGAGGAGAGCCCTCTGAATGATGAGCATTGTGAGGGGGAGCCCTCTGAATGATGAGCACTGTGAGGAGAGCCCTCTGAATGATGAGCACTGTGAGGGGAGCCCTCTGAATGATGAGCACTGTGAGGGGAGCCCTCTGAATGATGAGCACTGTGAGGGAAGCCCTCTAAATTATGAGCACTGTGAGGAGAGTCCTCTGAATGCTGAGTTGGGAGAAACTCCAGTGGCTAAAGTGTACATCTGGTGTGCATCTGATCTGAATTCAATTCCTGACCCACACCATGCCTATGCATCACGAGGTGTGGCTGCCCCAGAGGTTCCCCAGGATGGCCCACACACCCCTGGCTTGCAGGGTCCATGCATCACTGCAGCTTTAGGCCCCTGTACTGAACTGACCATGGTCAGGGGAAGCATTGGACCTCCTGAGAAGAGGAGGAGAGGAGAGGAGAAGGAGTACCCCCTCCCAAAGCTCCCAAACAAAGGCCAGATTTGGGCTGATCATCTCCCAGGTCTAACCCCTTCCCAGAGTGCCCTACCTCGTGGCTGCCGGGCGCGAAGGCCGCAGGGAGACTGCTCTGGCGGCTGTGCCTCCACCGCGCAACAGGCTCTGCTGGGCACGCATCCGCTCAGCGTTCCGCCTCCACCAGGGCGCTGGCCCTCCCGCAGCCGCTCCAGGTCCTGGTGGTACTCCTGCAGCTGTTGGTCCAGCTCGCCTCGGCTGCGCAGAAGCAGCTCCTCCTGCGACTGGCACTCCGCTCGGCGCTCCTGCAGCCAGCTGGCCTTGGCCTCCCTGTGCGCCGCTGCTGCTGGTCACACCGGCGGTGCCAGCGCCTCTGGTCCTGCTGGAACTGGAGCTGGAGCTGGTGGACATCGCCCAACTCCTCCCGCCGCTTCTCCAGGTCCTGGAAGGCACCTCGGAGGCGCTCCGGGACTGAGGGTCTCCTGCTGCTGGAGCACCAGTTTGTGGATCTCAATGTGACTATCCTGGATGGTCAAGGCGGCCTGGGGGAGGGGGCACCACAGGGGTCACAGGTCAGGGCTGTCGCGGGCAATGCTGCCGCAGTCATACCCGCTGGACCCCAGAAAGTTTCTGCCAATGAACGCATCTAAGGCAACTAGCTCTAAGCTGCCTCCCGAGCCAGACTTGGCAAACCAGAGAAGCTAGGTCTAAAGTTCTGCTAGATGGAAAACCTGGGGACTGATACACAAAGGCAAGTCCAATAAGGTAGCTATGCAGATCCCGCTCTGCAGCCGGCCTTGAGAGTCTTCTGAGAAGAATCCACACAGTTCTCAAGGCACATCATTCCTGCTAGGCACCGCTTTCTGTTCCCAAAGTCTCCCTGGACAAGACTTATGAAAATGCAAGAGTGTACACAGGTCTGTGATAGTCACCTTTACATGCGGACCACACCGGAAATTTGTCAAGTTAGGCCACATACATAAAGACACAAATATAAATGTCAAAGGCCAGAGCAATAGCACAATGGGTAAGACAACGGCTTTGCATGCAGCCCATCCAGGTTTGATCCCCAGCTCCTCATAGGGCTCCCTGAGCACAGAAAGGAGTGAGCCCTGAGTGCAGAGCCAGGATAAGCACAAAGCAAAGCAGCTGTAGCGTCAAAGAAAACTTCAAATAAAAAGTAAATAGATAAGGCACCTGGAGACCTTTGGTAAATTATCTTTTAGACTGTGATATATCTAAGAATGGTAGTTAAGACCCTATTTTGTGGTCAGAGACATGTCCAGAAGGCTGGAGTACCTCGCCCAGCATATACAAGGTCCTGGAACACCCAGCACCAGGTGCTCCCTGAGTACTGCTGGGTATAGCCCTGGTGGCACACAGGTCCCTGTACACAAGCAGGATCACATCACAGTGCCCTCGGACCATCCAGTCCCCGGGCCCCTGGGCACTGAGGTATCTCGCTGGTTAAGAGGTTAAGAGCCTCCTTACTATTTCTCCCTATTCTTATAAGAAGGCCCCACATAAAACATAAGCTGAAATTCATTTCTTTAATAGATTGCTAGCATGAGGCCAAAATGATTAAGGGAAGATAGATATTCTAAACCCACGGGATATTACCAACCAGATTAAAACATTTTGAGTTATGGTATCTGCTTACAAAAAGTTTGGCAAGATCACAGGAAATAATAGCCACGTTTTGGAAGGATTCCACAAAACAAAACAAAACAACAACAACAAAATCTCTACGGATGCCCTTGGAAGCTTTTAATTTTAAAAGTTCCTGTGTTAAAGTGCAAGAAGCACAGGAGGAACACGTCGGAAAGGCCGCATACCGGTGTGTGAGTGTGTGTTTTGACTCATTATAAGAAGTTATTACTCTCCGAGGGATAAATACACATTTTTCTTTCCTGAGAATCCTTAAAGTTGTCCATGAAACAGATGCCAGGAATAAAGCTAGATCAGCAGTTTCCTAGGCTTTTGAAGGCTAAAGTACTGAGGCATTCTTAATTGCTGCTAGTTTCGCAATAAAACGCCAGAATATATTCACTAGGGTCTTTGGAAAGAAAATCCATGTTTTTTAATTTGGAAATTAATGTAAAGTTTTCACATTCAACTGAATGTTTAATGTCTTTTAGAAATTAATGTCAACTCAAACAATGACTTAGAGCAGCTACTATTTTGAGCTTTAAATATGATGAAATAACAGGCACCAAAAAAAAACATTACCGATGAGAAGGCCACTGTTGGGGTTAGAGCAAACTGCAGACCAGATAGCCCCACTTCACTCTATTCAATCTTTTCTGCTTGTTTGTTTGGTTGGTTTTTGTATTGGCGGCCACACCCAGTGGTGCTCAGGGCTTGCTCCTGCTCTATGCTCAGGAATCACCTCTGGTAATGCTCTAGGTACCATCTGGGATGCCATGGATTAAACTCAAGTCAGCTGCATGCCAGGCAAATGCCTTAACCTTGTACTCTCTCTCTCCTGCCCCGTAATTCCAGTCAATCTTAAGGACATCCACGTGGTAAAACAGGCACAACTACAATACTTCATATGTCAAAATACCACAAATAATGATAGCTCTCGCATCAAAGGTTATAGTACATTCTATCAAATGCAACCATAAAATATTCTCGCCTGTAGAACATTTAGGATAAATACATCTTTTCTGTAACACAGAAGTAAAGCTGAAAAACTAGAGATTCACCTTCACTCTTCAAACTTTTATATGAAAGACAGAGAACATAGCTTGTTTCTCAAGTACAAAGAAATTCCCAATACACTCCAATCTCTTTTTTGCAGGAATAACTGTGTCCTTCCTTTCATGCCCTGTCCCCCATGATGAGCTGTGCAAAATACTGTAACAATAGTGATCAAATTTAATTTTCCACCTGATTTCGAATACTCATGTACAAAATTTCAATTGTGCATAAGAGAGTCTACATCTAAAGTCACAACTATATCATGGTCCCAAATATTTCAGAGCCTCTGGTCAATTCAAAAAGCTTGAAGAGGAGTAAAAAAAAAAGCTTGAAGAGAATCCTCCATGGATTTGTATTTTCCATATTGCTTCAACCTCTGGAACTAAGACCTTCAGTTTTTCTGAACCCTGAACTACATGCTGCTGAATTCAAGGCAGAACAGAGAGGGGCCTTCAGAGCTTTCATTGGCAGCACTCATCAGGATAGCCAATGGTTTTGCCTCCGAAAAGTTAATGAACTCAATGGAAACAATATCCCTCTCTCACTTTACATCGACAAGGAAGAGGATTTGTTTCACAGGACAAATTAATCTCTAAGAAAACCTGCCCCAAACCAGCATCTCAAATACAAGACATAAAGACAATTCCACTAAATCTTGCATGAGACAAGAATGCTTATTCTCATCACTATTTATGGAACACACTTTCAGAAGCTGGAGCCAAAGCAGTAAGCCAGGAAGATTAAATTGATGTGATTATTATAAAACAGACATACTACCATTATTTTTAAACAACTTCTTTTCTCTAGAAAACTCCAAAACAGCAACAGAAAAACTATAGAAAAATAAAAATAAAATAAAATGAGTAGACCAGTTATAAAAGTATAAAAAAATACCAGTTATAAAAATATAAATATTTGATTATGTAGGGGTGTGTGTGTGTGTGTGTGTGGTAGTGTGTGTGTGTGTGTGTGTGTGTGTGTGTGTGTGTGTATGATTTGGGATTCACATCTGGCAGTGCTAAAGACTTACTCCTGGCTTTGTGCTCAGGGATCACTCCCAGTAGTGCTCAGGAGACCATATGCTAAGAATTAAACCAAGGTCAGTATGACCTTTGTAGTACTATATTTTAGAACCCCAAATCTATTTCTTATTTCTACATTTACATAATGATTACATTACATCAGTAATACATTATGAAAAAATATTTCAAAAAATAACAGATCAAATAAATTGAAAAAAAATGTAGTACCTATAAAAGACAATCAGAAATATTTTCATCAAAATTTAAGACATTATTATGAACATGCTCTCAATCAACTAGACTAAATATTGCAAAAGTGACAATTCCCCAACTTAATTCAAAAATATTGAATTCTAATTTGCGTGGTCTGAGTAGCAACTATGAAACTTTTCAGAGTAATTCTTACATCAGTCTTATAAAAGAGCATAGAGCTAAGCACAAAACAGAGTAGGTTAGTACTTTCATGTACACAAATGTAATCCGAAACTTTATAAATCGTGACAGTGATCCTATAGCAAGAATGGACAGAAAGTCAGTGGTTTATAAGAGAAGGTAATTTTTGATATAGAGTATGAATAGGAAAACACTAAACATAACATGACTTTACTTTTTTTTTCTGATAAGAATTCAGACAAAAATGGATTTTCTCTAAGTATAGAAGAAAATAATCAGCAGAGACAGGTAGGAAATATAGGTTACACATAAAACTCTGTGTGTGTGTGTGTGTGTGTGTGTGTGTGTGTTGGTTGGTTGGTTGGGGAGTTAAGTCTCAACAGGTAATCAAAGAACTAGAGCTTAAGACAATCAGGTGGCTTAGCCCATTTTATCCAGAGGATAAAGAGAAAGGTGTTAACTGCTTTATTTTTTACAATGACGACCAAACACCTGAAAACAGAATTTCAGTGATTTATTCTATGGCAGCACTGAGGTACGGTCACAGAAATTCATGTACGAGGATTCTAGAAGGAACAGTGATTCTCACAACTAATCCATTGATGGCACCTGTCCATGAAAAGTTACTGCCACTTAACATAAGGTTTGCCTAATTCATATATAGATTATGATATAAGTATTGATATAATCAATATACTTATAATCGTATTTCTTAAACATCTGCTTTAGTGGTCTGCAAAACTTTTCTCCTATATTTACCATTCCATAGGTATAAAGGTTGAAAACCATCATGCTAGAATATTGTTAATAGGAAAGTATAAAAATACGATGAACTGGATACACCTCACATATTCAACATTATGCAACCATTAAAAATTATGCCAGAGGAGGGAAGAGTGATAGTACAATGGGTAGGGTGCTTGCTTTGCATGTGGCTGATCCAAGTTCAATCCGCGACATCCTATGTGGTGTCCCCCAGCTCCACCAGATGCTGAGCACAGAGCCAGGAAGAACCTCTGAGCATCACCAGGTATGGCCCAAAAAACGCAAATAAGTAAATAAATGAATGAAGAGAAAAGTTGTGCCATAGACTAGCCACTGGAAAAAAAAAAAGGGCAGAGTGCCTTCTGCTAGCGAATACACCTAACATGATCCTACAAACCTAGAGAGCTGGGGAGAGAGTGTAAAGGGCTGGAGCACAAGCTCTGTGTGCAAAGAGGCCCAAGGCTAACTCCCAGGCACCACAAGGCCCCTCAAGCACTGCAGGTGTGGTCCCCCAAACAAAACAAAACCCACACAAGAAACTAAAAAAGATATGCTCATGTGACAATAATCTTCTTTCCTTATAGTCGTATTACTTATCTACCTTCTCAATTTTTTTCATAAAATCTATAACATTGAATCTATGCCATTAAAAATCATTTTAAGCCATAAAGTAATTAGAAGTGTTTGAGCTTCCCTGAACATGGCAAACCCACAACCTAAGTACAAACACAGTTTTGATGCTTGATTTTCCTTTGAAGGGAGTCCCTGTGCCACTCTGCTCCGTGTTTGTGATGGATTTGTTGAGTCCTTCGCATCATGTCTGACACAGGAGGGCATGCAATAAATACTGGGGGCAGGAGGGTGAGAGGGGGACGGGTGAGAGGGTTAAATCAAAGAATGAAGAAAAATCTGAACTATTTTACTGCAGTAAAGGCCCCAGGCCACATGTGGAAGTGAAAATAGCCTTGGTGTGAATTTAAGCTTTCACCAGCAAATGTGAGTGTGGCTTCACTGCAAACTTCCTGCCTGTGCACAGCCGCTCCCTCTCCCTGAGAGGTGACCTGTCTTATGGCTTGGGAGAGATGGGGAGAAAATGTGGCCAAGATGTTGTCCCATAATGGCAAAACCAGATGAGGCCACTCGGCCTGAGCCCAGTGAGTCTACGGGCTGGCATTTGTAGAAGAGTGATTTCTGCCTTTCAAATGTTCTCTTGTTCAGTCTGGGAATTATCAGATGAAGCGAGGTGCCCAAGAAGAACATTCACGGGGTCAAAGATTAGAGAGGCATAATTACCTGAAGGCTGTAGAGGAGCCGGGTTAAGTTCTGAATTGCTTGTATAATCTGAAAAATAAGACCATAAGTGTCGACCTCTTGGAAAGACACCCACAGTCCAAAACGGAGGGGGTTGCTGATCTATGAGTAAAGCGGGTGCAACTCACCCTCGGACTGTGAAGAAACTGGGAAACTTCTATCTTCCACCTAAAACACACAAAGACATAAGATAGTGAATAACCACGATGATTTGGCAAAGCAGCACCAAGGTACCATGATCTCAGAAAAGTGGCCTCAGCCCTTCCATAGCTAACCTCACTTTCCTCCCAGAAGTCAGATCATGTGAACATATAAACCAGGTGGGATTGCAGAGTCAGGCCTTCAAGGGAAGAGGCCCTGACCACACCGCTACAGTCTAAGACAGCCACAAGTTCCCCCTCAACCATCCCTGAATAAAGGCAAGACCCAGGGGCAGTGCAGCAAACCCTCGGTGACAAGAAAAACGTGGTTCCAACCCCATTAAACTTGAAGACATTGTGGCTCAGCTGAAGCTCTGTCCCTGCCAGGCTGGTCCTTACAGGCCAAATCTAGCAGAGCCCGATCCCAGCATGCTGGCCTGCACTTCCCGGCCTGAAGGGGAGTTTAGAAGGTCTGCTCTGAGCATTGCTCTCTTGGCTAGCCTCCAGTCTGAGAGCCCTGGAGAAGTTTTATCAGGAGAAGCCATAACTAACTGCAGGGAGACCATCTGCTCGTGAGTGTGTATTCTGTACACACATCAAGAACTTGAGAGATAGAGGGTTTTGGATTCCCCAAACTGAACACGGCTATTCAAAGCTTGTTGGCCTTCTTGCATAGAGATACGAGTCAACCCACAGAAGAACTGCATCTGTGTAGCCAAAGCCCTTCCACAAACCAGAGAACAATGCCTGGCAGGGAGGCAACAGACACTCACACTCTGGTGCATAAATAAACACTGAACCCCCACCCCCCCCCCCCAGGTGAATGGGACTCATGGCACTGTCCGCTCGCCAAGAGCCGCTAGACTCTGCACGCCTCCTGCTCATGTCTGGGCAGATTTTCATGGGAACAAGAAGCAACCACCTGGGATCATGTGCTGGGTAACTTGGAATTTGGAAAATTCAATGAACATGGACTGATAATGCCAGGGTGATCCAGGAAGATCTCGCCTTCCCATTGCTACAGTGATATTTACCCTACTGACTTGGGGAGGGTTCAATATTAAGCGTCACCCAGCACAGGCGAAGGGCAGGACAAAAACACAGATGGAGTTGAGACTTTTCAAACCTGTGTTAAAAGGATGACAAGGGAGACCAGGAAAGCTCTCTGGAGAAAGCCTTGGGGTTTTCTCTGCTCCTTTGGTACTGGCTGGCCTCACCCATATGTCAGTAAAAATATCAACCATATGGTATAGAATATGTGTAGTCTATAAAAATTAGAAATGGTGCAAAGAGTTAGCTTATACTCCCTTATTCCCATGAACATCTATAAGATGAAGGTGTCTATTAGATTGTCCTATGAAACCTTCGTCCTATTAGACCTTGTCTATCTTTGTCTCAGATAGGACTTGTGATGGTCACTTTTTTAACAGAGTTGGTCTACCACCTGGTGGCCACTGTACCAATTGCATGTGGTTATTACCTTTGGCCATTTGAGTTACCAATTACATTTTTTAAATTCCTTCAAATTTTTAAAATTCCTTCAAAAAATGCTTTCATTCAAAACTTTACACGATTAAGAAATGAAAGCTATGCACTATGCTTTTTCAGTGGTTTCAGTGACACTGTCTCAAGTCAGTTCATTTTGTTTCTCAAAATGCCTTGCTAAGGACAGAGATTTCCAGACAGCTTTATCCCAAGTGGACCCCAGGGCACTTCATCTCACTTACCTGTGGCTTTAGGGGTGAGCCACCACCGACTTCGATTCAAGAGAAAACTATTACTAAGCACCCTTCCTTCCAGCCTTCCTCCCTTCCTCCACCAGTATAAAAGCGGTTTATAGACTTAAAGTGAAGAGTGCGCTGAAAGGGAGGTAAAGCAGGAATGTTTTAAGAATAAGTTAGAAAACTATAGTCAAATCTGAGCAATAAAATACTGCATGTCTACTTGCATTTTGGCCAATGACATTTTTAAAAAAAAAGTACACCAACACCCCATGGACTTAAATACTGTGGTCTTAAAATTTCTCTGGACTTGATTTCTCAGGCATATGTGGTATGAGTAAAATCATATAAAACATTAGATGAGTAAAGATCTCACATGTGATCTTCCCACATGAACTCATACTGGTTTGTCATCAGCCTCACCTCAATTATAGAGAAACTAATAAGCTCCTGAGCCCCAGATAAGCTGAGGGGGCTGTAGCCAACAAGTAACCTCCTAGAAGCAGATTTTTATACCTTTTAGTTCTGACACTTTTATTTCGAGTTGCACCTAAGAGGAGCACTTGATTTTTTTTTTTGGATGGGTACATTAGAAGGTTTACTATAATGAGAGTTTCTCTTATTTCAAAGCTCCAAATTTTAGATAATATGATTACTTATAGCATATAAGCACTTGATTTTTAAGAGTTTTCCCAGGCTATGTGTATAGGAAATACACATAATAATATAATATCAATATTTAATATTTTATATAATATAACATAATAATATAATATATAATAATAATTTGATGTAGAAACCATTTTCCCCTAAGCTCAAAGTGGCCAGATTAAAGAAGAGGCTGTCATCAAAAAGCATGTGACTCTCTCTCGAGACAGGAGGACATCCTGAAGAGAGGAAGGGAAAAGAGTGACAGAAAGAAGCAAGAATGTGGTAAGAAATCATTCCCGAGCCTTTAGTGCCACCTGGTGGTGTTGGGCTCCAGGGCTCCAGCCCAGAAGGGTTAAAGGCAGCCAGGGAAAAACTAGAGGTGAACAGCAAGGAAAAGCATGACAGTCAGAGAGCGCAGACACACGTACATTATCGAGTTTGAAATCTTTTTAATAAGGTTCCAAGTGATCCCTGGTTTACACCTACACGGTATAGGAGGAGCGAGAACATTTTGAAAAGAAATAAGTTAGAAGATGTCGATATCAGTATTGAAATGGAGAACATTGCAGGAAAATAAAGTCACGTTTGTGTCCCACTCGCTGCCAAGGACAGACCCAGAGCAGCAGAGGTCAGGTACGAGGAAGCAGCGCAGTTGACTGAAATCGGTCACAATACCTTCTCCCCTGCATCAGACACCGCCACGTGCGCTTCCCACACCCTGGGTCCCGCGATCCTCATCCCAACAGTCTCTTCCTTCTGTCCCTTCTGTGACTAGTGCTGGCGGCACAGCATCGAGACAGAAACAAAAGGGAAATCATCACACACAGTCATCGGACTTGGTTCTTCTATACACAGCCCTCCCATATTCCTGTTTTCCACACACATTAGAAGCAGGAAACATGATAAAAATCAATGACCAAGGGGTCTTCTCTGATGCTCTAGGGGAGGGCTTCGGGTAATGTGGAGTGCCTCGGGAAGCTTCCATGCTAGCAAGAGGTGTCAGGGTATGTTGTCTCTTTCCCTGGCTCCTTCCTACAGAGGCGCCCTAAGTGCTGTTTGGGTGAGGCCACAACTCTCACTCGCTAGCAAAATGTCAACTGTTGAGAGCAGACATGAAAACAGGCCTGCAGAGTCAAAGCAGGGGCTGGGGGCCAGGGACAGAGATCCATCTGTGCAGAGCTGCCTCCTGGCCCTACAAAACAGCTTAGATGACTGCGGACAAGGTGTGGGAGGCCCAGGGCCAGCAGTGAGCAACTTCGTCCTAAGCGATGCAGCCACTAATGTTCCGAGTGCCTGGTCACATCAACCGTGACCATGGTCCTCTCATCCAATAAAGATTCTGCCATCAATTACCAGCTGCTTCCTTATGTTCATCAGTAGTATACGGACCATATTCTGAACCCTTGAAAACACAGAAGTGCTTCAAATCAGAAGTATTTTCTTCAGCACCAAATTTACGAATTCCACCTCATCTCTTAAATCTTCGTGGGTGGCATTTTTTATTAACTTCTTTACTCATGTGAACTCAGTTAAAATATACAATGAGGCTCTCACACGGTTTAAATTAGACTTTCTCGAATCCTTTTTGTGCACGATTTCATGGAAACCATGGCAGGAACATAATGAAATAAACACGTGTGACACTGCTTATAAACAGTTTTCCCCAGTGCCATTTTGAAATTTAATTTCTAATGAAGGAAATACTTTGATATAAAATGGAATAAATACTTTGGTCATTGAGAAATGAGGGTCTTCTAGGTCTCCCAAGGTCTCTTTGATGGAGGGGAAAAATGTTTTTGCTTAAGTTGAAATGGTTTTACATTTTACATTCTATCAGCCTAAAGTAAAGTTAGTTACTGCTCTTTCACTCGCAGCAGCAGGACGCTTTCTAGAGGTTTTTCTTTATTCAAAACCCATTTTTTTTGTTTTTTTTTTCCCCCAGAAAAACTGTTCCTTAACTCTCTTAGAGGTGCCAGAGAAGGGGCCATACTTGTCCGCATCAGGGCATCAAGGAGGAGCCAATGGGAACCAACTCAGTGAGACCAATGAAAGCAGGAGATGGGGAGGAGGGATCAGGTGAACCAATGAGAGTGGGAGAAAGGGAGGCGGGAGCATGGCGAACCAATGAGATGAGACCAATGAGAGTCGCAGAAGGGAAGGAAGGATCAGGTCAGTTCATTCTCGATTCAATTTCAAAGTAAGCTAGAGGGTCTCAGGAATCTGCAGGACATCGTCGCCATCTGATGTGGTTGGGGCGGTCTCAAGCATTGTCTTGGCTGATGGTCATTTGGGATGACAGGAAGGGTCACTGTCCTCGGTCACCCACAGAACTGACCTATCATTCAGACCCTCGAACCTAGCTGAGGCACGAGAGTTTGCTCTCACCAGCCTGACAGGAACCAACTCTCAGAACCCTGTATTCACTCCAGCCCAGGGCTGAACTTTGGGGTATAGGATCCCGCTAACCTCTCCCTGGCCCTCTCTCCTGACTCCCCAGGCCTCGGTGAAGGACAGCTCAGGCGGACCTCATGGGTCCCACAGGAACTGTCCCCATCATGGGAGACATGGGCACGGGCAGGGGCGGGCGGGGAGGCTGGGGCAGGTGCACCCAGCAGCTGCGGGAGCGCAGGCCTCACAGCTGTCCTTGGCTGCAGCCGAGCGCAGCCGCCAACGTGTATTTTTAGACAGAATTTCCTCAATGGCAAAATGAGACTTCTCTAAAAAGAAAATCACCCAAGGCCCTACAGCTCCCCAAGGGAGTCGGCCTGTGCCAAACACAAAACACATGTACCCCTTCTGAAAATAGAAACCTAGGATTAGATAAAGGGGGGAGAGGAGTCAATAATTATTGGGCCTTCTAAAAAGAAAAAATGTACAGAATTAAAACCGTGTACTGCTTCTCTCAATCTCAATTAACCCAGGGATGTTATTCAGGAAATGCTAAGACAAGTTTATACCCCCAGCTCAAGCTACTGCTACTAAGGACATTTCATCCTGTACACGTAAAAACAAGGGGTGGCAGGGTTCTAACCCCAGACATGACTTTTTTTTAAAGACTCAATGCTTTTTATGCTCTTGTCTCAGAATAATGGAGGGAATTCAATATTTAGCTTACAACTAATCACAGAACAGTGATATCTCAGAATTAGCTTCTGAGAGATAATCCAAATAAGCTCTATTCACTTTTGGTAATTAAAATGTTTAATAAGAGTCTTGATAAATGAGTTTAGACCTGAATCAAAATGTGAACTGACCAATATCTGCAATCTTTGGCCATTTCTCACAGGGAGAGCCTAGTTTTCTGAGCTACCATTTGGATGGCTATGAGATTAAGTTAAAGAACTTTTTCTCTAATAAATTACAAAGATTTCTTTTATTGTTTGTTTGGTTTGGGTGGGATGTTTGTTTTTTTGGACACACCTGGCTTTACTCAGAGTTTACTCCTGGCTCTGTACTCAGGGATCACTCCTGGTGGTCTGAGGGGACCCTAGGGGTACTAGGGATCAAACTTGGGTAGTTCTTTTTTTTTTTTTTTTTTTTTCCTTTTGGCTCTGGCTTTTTCTTTTGGGGCTCGGGGACCATATGGGATGCTCAGGGGATCTACACCTGGGCTCGGCACAGGAGCTACGCCTGGTGGGCAAACGCCCTACTGGCTGGACTATCGCCCGGCCCAAACTTGGGTAGTTCTTGTGCAAGGCAAATGCCCCAGCAACTGAACTATGGCTCTGGCCCCATGGATCCCTTTTCTTAAAATCAATCAATAAATAAGAGTTCTTTGAACAATGCATTCAGAACACTTATAAAAAAGGAAATAGGGCAGAATCTGTGAAAGAGACAAACCTCCATGGCAATGGGAGTAAAAGCCACCGACTGTTCTTTTCAATCCCTGACTTTGGAACCCTGATGTCCTTCACTATCACTATCTTCCCGTTGATCATCTATTTGCTAGAGCGGGCACCAGTAATATCTCCATATTAAATATAAACATGTCTTGCACCTCAGGTGCAGAACATGTGAGCATATAACTCTCAGGACTACTTTTTTTTTTGACTGATTGAAAAATTCCATTCAGTGCCCTCCAAGCAGATCAGGACAACTGTTTTATACATGTCATGCTACTCCGTGGACTGTGTTGGAGCTCTCTGCAGAGATGCGTGTTCACTTACAAGGCGGGGATGATGCGGGGCTGTCAGGAGCGCCAAACACATCTGTCAAGACTGAGTCTCCACAGCCTTCCTCAGGGGGCTGGGCAGGGGGTCACCCAGCTGCGAGGCCTTCACCGCCACATGAAGGCTCTCGGCTACAAAGACAGAAGACAAAGATCAATGTTCAAACATGGAGATACCTATGAATGCATGCATGTGGTGTAGGTGTATTCTGAGGATTTTGAGCTGTATATTTAATCTAGACCAGAAGTGGGCAAACTGTATTTGGCCTACATCTGGTTTTTGATGGCCCAGGAGCTAAAAATGGGTTTTCCAGTCTTCAAGAGCTATTAAACTGCAAGCACACGTGCACATGCATGCTCTCTCTCTCTCTCTCTCTCTCTCTCTCTCTCTCTCTCTCTCTCTCTCTCTCTCACACACACACACACACACATCTGTCTGTGGCCTATAAAATATGCAAGATTTATGATCAAGCCCTTAACAGAAAAATGTTTGCAACTTGGATCAATGATTTTGGAGCATCATTTGTGATGCTCCAAACTATTTCAACAAAAAACAAATTCATGGCATAAAAATTTCTCAATGCATACAAATTTCTTAAATATATATTTTATAAAATAGTCTGTAAAGATACCGTGTAACTCAATTATACATGATACCAGGAATCACAAGTTGGCATCTGGTATGGTCCTTTGAGCACTGCCAACAGTAATACCTGAGTGCAGAGCCAGGAGTAAGCCATGAGCATTCTCAAGTGTGACCCAAAACAAAACCAAAGTCAAAGAAAATTTTTTAAAAACCCTCAGAACCAGGAAATGGTTTGGTCGTGGACACTATCCTTCATGCATGACATCTTGGATTTGATCCTCAGTGTCACACAAACACACACACACACACACACACACACAACACACATATAATCTAAGATTTATCATCGCCAACATTTCCCAAAGGGCTTCTCTGGCCTCTCTACATCAAAGTCCTCCCCTCATCCCTCAATTACCTCATGTCCTTATTTGGGTGCTATGGAGCCAGGGATCAAATCCAGGGATTCACCCATGCTAGGTAGGTGCTCTCCCTCTGAGCCACATCTCCAACCCCCTACCCTGACGCAACACCCGATAATCTCATTTTTGTGGCCTTCTGGAATGTTCTTGCTTCCTGCATGTCATCTGCCTTTCTCCGCTGAAGCACATGAAAGAGCTGTTACTGCAACCCAGCAGCAGCACGTGCCGAAACACACAAGGAATATTTGATGAGCCAAGGGCTAACTCCCCCAGCAAACCCCCCCACTCGACCGCCTCCTGGTCATTCTTCAGATTTGGTGTCCTGTTGGGAAACAGAGATGATGTTCTCCCGGGTTTCTAAGGTCCCAAATTTCTAAATTTGGACATGGGCATGACCAAATGAGAGAAAATGCTGAAAGACAGAGTGTGACCAAGTTTTTCTGCAAAGGACAGGATGGAAACTCCAGGCTGTGTAGGCTACAGCTGCGGCGAGTCACTTTGGCCTCTGTGGCCAGGAAGCATCCCTGGAACTGGTCTGGCTGGACTGATGAAGCTGCATTACAATAAAACAGTTTCTACAAACAGGTTGTGGGAGGGGCACATCCAACCAGGCTGTGATTGACGCCCTGTGCTGACTGCTTCATTTCCGGTCACTCTGAGGGTGGTGGCTGTTTAATCTGCCAGGGCTGTGTCGGCTGTTCACATTTCTAGAATTTCCCCCAGCCCTGAAAACACTTTATCCCTTCAAGTTCCTGCTGTCAGATACTCCCACTCCCCACCCTCCTTGTTGACTTTCACCCACAGATTCCTCAAATCAGCACCTGGTACGAGGTTTCTCCCCCCCACTTTCAATGCTAGTCTCCTCATTATTATCGAGACTTGTTTATTTTTGTGGGACTCCCAAAGCAATGCTCAGGGGGTTCTGTGCTTGGGGGACAGAGGTGGGGAACATACGTGGTACCAGGAAGGCGGAGTGCCCTATTTGCTGTACTATCTTTCCAGTTTCTCTCTGCCTTTTGAATCCCAACCTTTCTGTGAGGTTCTGCTCTGTGTTCATCTCCTTTATGAGATTTGAACTGACCCCACTGGTTCAAGTGAGTCCTGCCCCTCTGGCTACAGTGTGCTGAGTCCTGTAGCTGATGGATACTCACCTGCTGCTTATCCAGGAAGCATCGTCCCATCCAGGAGACAGTGCCCCACCCTGGAAGCATCACCCATCCAGGAGGCATTGCCCTACGCAAGACATATCACCCTATCCAGGAGGCATCACCCTATCCAGGAAGCACTGCCCTGTCCAGGAGACATTGCTCTGTCCAGCAGGCACAGCCTTTCCATCAAAATCTGAACTCAACTTTGCCAGCCCAGCTTCACCGTTCTCTGCCTGCTTGAATCCACAGTAATTGCTGCCCCCTGACATGTCTGAGTCTTGGACAGACACGTAAGATATCGGAAAGTGAAGACTTTGCCTGGTTGCACTTGACCCTACGGCCAAGGGTACACAGAAGATGCCCAAGAGCTGATGGTGGCATGTGGGCAGCCAGTTCCCACAGAAGCCTCTTACCTTCTCTTAGAGCGGCTGCCAGCAGGGACGCGGCCTGGGGTGGCTCTCCGGGGTCAGGTCGGATGAGGAGGTGGGGCTCCAGGTGCTCCTGAAGCCCGCTCAGCTCACCCGAGCTCGCGTAGATGTGCAGCTTCTCCTCCAGGTAGGTGCAGATTTGCTGGTCTTGGTTGCTGAGTATTTCTACGAGATAGTTATGGCCCTGGGTTACTGCACGAACGTGACAAATGTACAAAGCCAAGGGACAAGATGAAGTCGCAGCTAATGAGAAAGCAGCCTGGTGTTGGAGAAGGACCCGGATTCTAATCCTGATTCATCCCCAAGAAAGAATGGGCAGCAGGCTCCCAGAGACAATTTATCACCACAACCTCTCTGGGCTTTCCTACAGACAAGATAAACCCTGCTCAAGCTTTCACCCCCTACGCTCCTCACTCCAGAAACTCTCAGAATAGTCTTCTCTGTTTATTCAGGCTGTTTTCTATTAAGACTAAACATTAAGCTCAGGAATGAAAATTGAGGTGGCCTGTCTACGATGAGCGATGCCCACAAGGAAAAACAACGCAAAGAAGACTGAAACTGCCCAGGCTCTGGCCAGCCTTGGACAAAACCAAACATACTGGTTTTCATTTCTATTTCCAAACATTCCATTTGTGTGGGGGGGGAGGGGTCACCTAAGAATGCATTGCTGTGCTTAGATTTCAAGGAGTCCCAGAATTCTTAGCACCTAGAAGGGTCTAAAACATCAGAACATCCAGATTCTCAGGTCTCTCAGCATCTCTGAAGCACCCAGGGATAGTTTAAAACAGTGACAGCTCCCACCTTCTCTCACGTGCTCCCGTGAAGTGGCTAACAGGAACCCAGGTGCACAGTTTTTAAAGATACTCCCCATCCCACATATACACACAATAAAAATATCTGGCAGCAGTTAGCCACCCTCTAACTTGACACCACTGAGCTTATCTCACTTTCTGACTTTCTAGGAAGGAAACAGGCCTGGAGTTTTGGGGACTCTTTGTCCAAAGACAGACAACACCAACCTGGTAACAGGGGCAGTAATGGCACCTGAAGGGAGCCCCCTGTGGTCCCAAGGCCCGTTTGTACCCACACTTACACTGCCTAGATCCGTGGCAAGTGTATAATTTGGGTAACAATTTTTCATGTGTTTTTAACCACTGGGGGAGGGGTCGCCTTATTCTGGTGCACTGTGATCTTTAGGGTGCTACAGAGAGGAAGCATTCAGGCTGGCCACAGGATAAACCACCGTGTCCACCCCTGCCTCCCAAGAAGGACCTCTCCCAGTCCCACAGACACCACTGCTGCTCGAAGCAACAGAGGTCTGTGCTCTACCTTGACACTGCTGGATTTTGGCCACTCTTGCTTCGGCTTTCCGCCTCTCTTCATCAGATTCGCTCGTCCTTCCCCCTTCTTCTTCTGGGCAACTTAAAAAACAACATCAAGGGAAAGAGCTGAAACCCAGTGTCTTGACCTTCCTCAGGGAGCTTGGGGGAATCACTCAGAAAGCAGAGTTTAGCATGCAGAGAAATAAACCCCCCCATCCAAGAGGAAGTGGGGTGCTAGAGTAGATGAAGGGCTATGTTGGGTAACGTGGCTCTCTGATCGCACAGGAGTGCTCCTCGGTTCCCACAAACACACACTCGCATCTCGCTCATTCTCCCTCTCTCACACATGCACACACACTCTCTCCACCACCACCACTACCGCCAGCACCACCATTAGTATCAGACACAACTGAAATCATGTTTGCTTTCTACTGCGCTTGGATTAACCATGCTTAATGAGGCTGAGGAGTCGGAGGGGAACAGATTCAGGTTTCCAGGTTGTTCAGGGCATGGTAGAAGTTGGGGTATTTCATAGAATATCACTAATCAAATTATTGTTAAAGGTGATTGCCCTGGATAAGCAAAGAGTCTGAAAGAGTAATAAGCCTTGCATTTCCCAGGCGGTGTCTGGTCCCCAGCATCTGGGCCCCCTGGACACTGCCAGGGCTAGCCCTGTGGGCCCACACAGTGCTACATCACAGGACCTGAGCACAGCCAGAGCTGTCCCCGTCAGCATCTCCCGACAGTGGGAGGTCACTATAGACAACATGTGCTCATCTACCCCCATTTAACAAAAACTCTGTGCACAAGGAAATGGAGAATATGATGGCGGATGCACAGATCCTCCCACTTAAAAGCTTTTATTGAACAGTTCAGCAAGGGAGGGACACGGTGACCACGAGACATGGTTCCTGCCCTCATGGGGCTTCCAATCTAATCAGCAAACAAACACAGAAACAGCACAGGGTGGTGGCTAGATCAGCACCGACACGGGTCAGAGAGTGCACTGCGAGGCTTTCAGCAAAGGAAAGAGCAGTGACACTGGGGGAGTCTTCAAGGAAGAACTGAGCCACGAGCCGCTGCAGCCAGGGGTGAAGGGGAGGGTGGTGTGACATGCAGAGACACTCGGGGGGCAGAGGTGCAGGTGAGGGGCTACCGCAGGTGGGGCGGAGCACAGCGAGCCAGCACAGCGTGGTTGAGGCTGAAGCGTCATGCAGGGCAGACAGGGTTAGACCTTGTCAGGTGGGCAAGTCCACTCCGGAGATAACAGACACAAGGAAAGTATTACCTTTCGACTGCCTGCTGGATCCGTCGCATCCAGCTGTTCCGTTCCTCCTTGGAGTTGGTGTGAATTTCGTACATCTCGGGGCCAGCGGCAGAGGCGCTGATGAGGAACATGCCCTCTCTCCTCATTGGCGACCTCCCTAGCGATGAGCTTCTGGAGGGAGATGACTGATGGCTTCTGGTCCTACACAGAGCAGAGAAGGCACAGGTGAGAAAGTGTGCTAGAGGCAGGGCCTCAAAACGCAAGGAGAGCCATGGGCAAACCTGGGCTTCCTTTCAGCCCTCTTTAAAAAGCCATGGAAGCTGGAAAACTTTCCTGTGAAGAGGGTGTAGTGCAGAGCAGAGGGAGAAAAGGAAATAAGAGGTTTTTTTTCCTTAAAAAATGAAGGGCACAAGGGCTGAGGAGACAGCCTGCCTAGCAGATGCATGTGTGAGGCCCGGAGTTTGATCCTGGCATTACATGGGTCCTGAAGGCTACACTAACTAGCCAAGTCTACTGGAGTGACCGCAATTTTAAAAAGGTGATTTAAAGGAGGACATTTAGAAAAGAAAGAACAATTGGAACCTTAAGAAAAATATCAAGGGGCCAGAGCAATAGCACAGCAGGGAGGGCATTTGCCTTACACACAGTCAACCTGAGTTCAAGTCCCAGAATCCCATAGGGTCCCCAAGTCCCACCAGGAGTAATTCCTGAGTGCAGAGGCAGGACTCACCTCTGAGCATTACTGGGTGAGACCCAAAATTACCAAAATGCCAACCATGGATAGAAGGATTTTTTGTTTTTGGAGTAAGGGCAAGGGATAGAAATAGCATAGCATGGGGGCCAGAGAGATAGTACAATGGGTAGCCCAACATGGGTCTAGAGTCCCACCAGGAGTGATCCCTGAGTCCAGAGGCTGCAGTAAACCCTGAGTCCAGTGGGTGTGGCCCAATTTCAGAAAGCAATAGGAAGAGAAGCCCCGAGTACAAGAGTGTCATAAAAATGAAGCATGAAGAGACAGGACTTCAGATTCCTGAGACATACTAAGTATCTTCCAGTATTAAAAATCCAGGGCATGGTGACATCACATCTACAGGTCTACATGTAAACACTTCCTCCCACCAACCAGGTGAGTCCTTGTCAGACAGGAACAGGTCGAACCCATCCTGGGATATAAAATACAGTGCTCTGCACGAAGTATGCATACACTGAAATGTCTGCAGGCCCAGACTGAGAGCAATTCACCCCAGGGCAACAGGAAGGAAGGGGAGACATTTGGATGCCAAGTCATCGTTAACCTTCTCCACCAACAGCAGCTCTGATTCCCCACTTCTAAGGGAAAGTTATCAGACACCCCTAACAGCCATTTGGGGAGAAGGATGGAGCTGAAAGAAGTGGCCGGGTGCTGCACCACGAAGCACTTTGGGGCTAACTAGAAGACTCTTCCTTGGTTTGTGGCTTCCACCAGGATTTACAGAGTCAGTGTGGAATGTGGGTTGGTTTCTCCCATCACGGACAGAGTGACGCCTTTATCAGAACACACCATCTGAGGACACTGAGATTGTCCCAACCCTGACCGTCTCTGAACAGGGCACTCACCATTCACTCCCGTCCCCTCCATACCCCTAACAGCTCCGTCTTCATCAGTCTGGCCCCATCCACCAATGTTTATTCCTGATTGAGCCCTGAAGGAAGTTGCTGCTTTCAGTCTCAGTGATTCCAGCTAGGATTTCCACTGTGCAACCACGGCTGCCAGCAGCCTCCCCATTTGAGTTGGTATTTGGAGAGTGACCTGCCTTCTCTTCTGTTTCTGATTTACTTGAAGTTACCTTTTGATAATCAAAATGCCTTCCTATTCAAAAGAGCAAGAACAACAAAGTGCTGGCGTGGATATGGGGAAAAGGGAACACTCATCCATTGTTGGTGGGAATGCCAGCTGGTACAGCCTTTCTGGAAAACAATATGGACATTCCTCCAAAGACTAGAAATTGAACTCCCATTTGACCCAGCCATACCACTCCTGGGAATCTACTCTGGGAAACCAAAAATACGCAGCGGAAACACCATCCCTACTTTTATGTTCATAGCAGCATTATTTACAATAGCCAGAATCTGGAAGCAACCAGAGTGCCCGAGAATCGATGACTGGATAAAGAAGCTTTGGTACATCTACACAATGGAATACTATGCAGCTGTTAGGAAAAATGAAGTTATAAAATTTGCCTATAAATGGATGGACATGGAGAAGATTATGTTGAGTGAAATTAGCCAGAAGGAGAGAGACAGATACAGAATGACTGCATTTATTTGCATGGCATAGATATATATGTGCATATTGTGATGCCAATATCCAAGATCAAGTGAAACATGACCTTGTATCAGGAGGTCTTGTCAAGGGTGGAAATTGTCCGCAAACATGTGGGAGTTAGAGGCTGGGTAGGACAGAGAATGGAACAGTGTGCTGACAATTGTCAAGGGTACTAGTGCCAACCTAGAACTGAGCATTAAATACAGGCAAAAGGACACACATGACAACCCTTTAATGTATGTTCTATAGTCCATAGTCTGGAGGGGAAGGAAGGGAGAGAGAGAGAAAGGGAAAGAAATGGGGAACCTGCCATGGAGGAGGGCTGGGGAGGGGGGGAAGGGAACCGGGTAATTGGTGGTGGGAGATGGGCACTGGTGGAGGGATGGGTGCTGGAACACTGTATGACCAAAACCCAGGTATGAACTTTTTTAATTGTGTATCTTTGTGATTGTGTATCTCACAGTGGTATAATAAAATACTTAAAAAAAAAAAGAACCTGCCATTGAGGCGGGCTAGGGGAGGGGGAGGGAATCGGGACATTGATGGTGGGAAGTAGGCACTGGTGGAGGGATGGGTGCTGGAACACTGTATGACCGTAACCCAAACATGAACATCTTTGTAATTGTGTATCTCACGGTGGTATAATAAAATATATATTTTTTTTAAAAAAATGCCTTCCCTAGGCTCAGTATTCTAAGGCTTGCTGAACACATTTATTTTGTTCAATTTCATAGATGAAGGTCCTATTCCAGCGCAGCCTTCCTAAAACCACACCAAACCTTCGGGCAGAGATGCTACTCCATTCATTTGCTATTTTCAGCTAGCTTCTGGCTATGTGCAAAGTTATCATAGTTTCTGTGAGGTGTAGCAAGAACAGGGAATCCAAAAACCCAGCTGTGGCATTAGTCTGAAGAGGACTTTCTTTTTTTTTTTAAAATTTTTTATTTTTACAATTACAAAGATATACAATTAAAAGTTCATATTTGGGTTTTGGTCATACAGTGTTTCAGCACCCGTCCCTCCACCAGTGCCCATCTCCCACCACCAACGCGTCCCGTTTCCTCCCCCTCCCCCAGCCCTCCTCCATGGCAGGTTCTTTATTTCTTTCCCTTTCTCTCTCTTTCTCTTTTCCTTCCCTTCCAGACTATGGATTACAGAACATACATTAAAGGGTTGTCATGTGTATCTTTTGCCTCTATTTAATGCTCAGTTCTAGGTTGGCATTAGTACCCTCGATAATTGTTAGCACACTGTTCCATTTTCTGTCTTACCTAGCCTCTGGCTCCCCACGTTTGTGATAATTTCCACCTTTGACAAGACCTCCTGTATATGTTTCACTTGACCTTGGATATTGGTACCATAATATGTACATATATATTTATGTGAAGAGGACTTTCTAAAATACTAGAAAACCTTTATTTCTAAGTACTCCTGGTTCCAGATTACTAGCATTCTAGTTCATAGTAAAATTCTAGTAATTCCCAACTAATACCTCAGTTCCTTGAAAAAGTTCACCAGATGACTTCCGTAATACAACTGAGTTGTGTCAACTAAATGTATACATGCAACTAAAAGGCAGGGATGCAACATCAAGTGTTCAAAATGACTTTCCAAAACCGGCTTCCTCATTTGCTCCAACACTGACACGGCTGGTCCTAGTGGATATGAATGATGTCACATGACCAACACCTCAGGGAACACACCATACCACACATGTTACACCAGGAGGAGCTGAACTGTGACTGTCTTCAAGCCAACAATTAATTATATTCCCAATTTCCCACTAAATGGAGATATTATCTCTGGTGCCACATAGTCTTTGAGCTACCAGATAAGAGAGATAATTGGTACTCAAGTGATTCTGTACTTTGTTGAAGCAACCAGATGCCATTGGGCTACACTGGCAAGTGATAGGGTCAAATGGAAATGTTACTGGCGCCTGAGCAAATCGATGAACAACAGGATATCAAGTGATCAAGTGATCTGTATTTTGACCATCACAACTTGACCTGAATCCACATGCTAAGTGTAGAAAACAAGATGGGTGTCTTTATGCTGCTAATTCTTGATCACTGTGATCAAGGTTCACTTGATCTGGAATAGCCCCAGAGAAACAAGTCTGGCTTCTGCTTCAGTCCTTTGCCTGTGAGGAGATTATTGTTTCCATAAAGGTGTGGCATGAATATTTTTCCTCTTCTAATATGAACCTCACCATCCCTCAGCTGCTACTCGCCTGCATGCTTTCAGAGCACCCCCAGGGAAGAAGACAGAGAGGGTTGCTAGAAAAATCAGTAAATTTTCATAAAATGTGTATATGCATTCCAACAGATAGAAGATATAGGGCCTTATTTAAGGCCTGTTATCCTTTGCTGAAGTTTTGTGGAAGAATCTCTGACTTTTCTACCACTTGGCATCACTGTGCTGTTAAAAGGCAGAGAGCCGAGTGGGCCAGCCTGACCAGCACCAACAGGGAGGTGAGGCCCTGCGCAGGCTCTTCTCCCTGCCAGGCTGGCATCATGCATCTTTGCTGCCTTTGAACAGTATGAGAGAAACTTGACTTATTTTTGAATTTCCCAAAATCAGCTGAAGCTGATGCTATCTGCTGGTTATATCCAAATAAGCCGTCATACAATGGGTGATAAACACTAACATTTTATTAGTATTTTTTTAATCTGGGGCCATTCCTGGCAGTGCTCAGATATTACTCCTGGTTCTGTGCTTAGGAATCACTCCTGCAGGAGTTCAGGGGACCTTATGGGGTGCCGGGGATCACCCACAGTGGGCCACAGCAAGGCAAATATTCCCTCCTCTGAACTTCCTCTCCAGCCCCACAGTGTCGTTTTAGAGAGCCACCACTGCAGGGTCCTCTCCAGAGGCTTTTCTTCTTTAACAGGCCTTGCCACTCTGTGACATGTGACCTCTTCCTTAGGTCATTCTGAATGACAAACTGCTATGCAAGAAATATTAAACAATATTTATGACTGCTAAGTCTATTCTGGCAGTGAGGCTGGGCTAATACACTTTAACAAAAATAAGTGTCATAGAAATAAACTTAGTAATCCGTAGTCACGAGAGAAGAGAGAAAGACTTGTCCATATTTAACCTTCAGAGACCAGGGACATTCTCTGGCCTGAAAGAAAGAGCATCACAAATGTTGTAAATGGGATGAGCAGGAGACAGAAGTTATTGTCGCTGCAAACAGGGACAGATTCAGCTATCTTAGTCCTAACTGTAACTTCTGGAAATGAACAAAGGACGATGAGGTAGGAGGGGTTCATATCTAGAGAAAAAGATCAAGATAAGCTAAAGACAGCTCATTGAATGGTAGTTAAAGAGGTGCCCAGTCACCAGCCAATACCAAAGTCCTTCAACGTTTAGGCCCTGGCATCAGTATAAGGGAAATATAACAGAGACATAGTCATGCTCATACCTACTTAATTTCATTAGAATTTAAGGGTTTTTTTGTGGAAATGTGGGATTAAGTCATTTAAATACTGTATACTTACAACAGCTGCAAATATATATTTCTGGTCTTTTTCTTGCAGAAAGAGTAGCACATCGGTTAAAAGTAGAGCTAGGATATCTTCAGAGGGAGAAAAAAAACATTCCTAGTATTAATGAAGTAAACTACTGTTCAAATACCATTATGAAACACTCTAACTTCCTGTATTTTATATTAAAAATATTCAAAGTCTAAATATAAATTTTATTTTAAAAACCTGCATCAAAGTAGCCAAAGACATATTCTATAAAGACTTCAAGTAGATAAGCCAGGGGTTTACCCGTGTGTGTTTGGTGCAAAATGATAGGTATGACTCTATCTCCCCCAGAAAGATTGAATATAGCATAAACCTGAAGAAAAACTTCAATTAAAAAGAAATACTTTCACTAAGATATTAAGATATAACAATCAAAGATATAACAAAATAGAGTATCTTTTAATAGAGCAAGCCTTCATCTTTATAAAATGCTACTTTAAGATACTACAGGGAAGTTCTGCTCCTGTATTTTATATCCAAGTCTTTTATTTATGCCATCTAAACCTGGAGGAAGTTCAAGATCATCTGTTTTCCCAACAAATTATCACCAAGAGCCATCTTTGCTGTGCCTCTCAATATTCTAATACAACAACACTAAATTATTGATTGTACAAAAATAGATAAAGAGCCAGTGACCTGGGGCCAATAGAACTCCAGCTTGAGGTTTAGAGCCAGGTTGTGGTTAGTACTCAATTGTGGGACATGTTTGGTTGCAACATCACCAGCTGTTAGTCAATAAACCCCCATATCCGGGAGTAGCTACAACCGCCATCGAAAGCTGATACACCTGCAATGGACAGCTTACCTTTGAGTCACTCAACAACATATCCTGTCAACTTTTACTTAGGTTATAAAGATTTCATAAAACCAGCAGACCAGACTCATAGTTCTTAACCCTGGCCTCAGAGACTCATCTGAGAGCTTCTAAGAATCCCCCTGCTATACACCCTATATCTTAGGGCATCAGTAACGTCTTTAGGCTCCAGAGGTAATTCTAGCCTAGGGCCAGGTCAGAGGAGTCCAGGACCAGCGAAGGCACAGGCCAGTGACACTCAACTTCTTTCCACCTGCACACTAGCACTTGTCCTGTGTACTGGCCCAGGCAGACAGTCAAGGCAAGTAGGCCAATACAGTAGACCAGTGGATTTCAATCTCTCTGTGCTGATCTGCAGACCAACAGTTGAAGGCCACTGGCACAGGCTACAAAACAAGTCTTTAAGAACTAGAATAAGCTGTCTGAAACTCTGACCCAAGAGCAGATTCAAGACAACGCCTGTTAGCAAAGGACTATGAAACAGGTCACACCAACGTCCATGTGCCTATTTATAGATTGCTCAGTCAATAACAAAGACAGAGAGGAGATCATTGCTTCCTCCCCTGCTTTGGCAGGCTGGCCTGGCTCTGACATTAGGTGTGTAGGCGTTCGCACCTTGCTTTCAACAGACTCCATTTGCCAGATACTATTTCTGAACCAACAATTAGCAGAATTCCCAGTTCCTTTGATTCAGACATTACAAACATGTGGATTCGAAATGTGTATGAATGCCTGCAGCAATATAGAGGAGGGCAAAGCATTTCCACAAAAATGCATCTTGTGGGGCACCCTTGCCGACTGAAGTTCATGCTAGACGCCCTGGGACACTGGCCACCAGGGGTTGGATGTATGGATGCGTCCCCTACCTTTCTAAACCATTTTTCTCAGGATGAAAGTCTATCCTCCCTAAAGGAAAGCAGAACACATGTGGCAGGACCCTGACTTGGGTTTCCAGAGCCATGTACCTTTGAAGCGCCCTGTGGCTGTTTTCCAGTAAACGAGGCCATCGAACAAGAGGGTCCTCTCCTTGCTCAGCAGCGTCTGCTTCCTGAACACGTGGCCATTTTTGAGTTTCGTGTAGGTTTTGTTTTCAATCTTACTGAGAATCTCAAGCCATTTTGGTGCTTCTCATACTCGCTGACTTTCAGATCCACGGTGGCGATCATGTCCTTAATTAAGGAGAGGGCACTGCACAGGTCTCTGTGCTCCTCTGTCCTCTCTGCGTGAGGGGAAGAAGGGGACAGGCTGCAGCAAAAGCCGAGAAAAGGAAAACCGCCCCCACCTTTAGCTTCAAGTGCAGTAACTGTATCCTAAAAGTAAAATTCCCCAAGAAAAAATGTTCTATTCAAACGGAATAGTAGAGTATCTTTGTATCTCTCCTCCAAAAAAGAGTTAAAAAAATATCCTGAGGAATGATTCCTTATCAGATGTCTGTCAGCGACCGCATGGAGCCCAGGAGTCTGGTCGTAGAAACCGTCCTTCTCCGCAGAGCTGGGCATGGGCTCGCAGGGGCTCGCAGGGGCCAGGCCTTCCCGCATGGGACCACAAAGCCCCCTTTCCAAGCACTGAAGTAATGCAGCTGTCGGCCCCAGTTGGTGTTTCCTTAAAAAAATGCTTTGACATGATAACTGCTCAGTACCTGTGTTACAACCCATAATGAACAAAAAGGAGAGAGAGAAAGAAGAAAAGCGTCTGTCATAGAGGCAGGCTGGTAGGGGTGTGGCGGTGGGGCTGTTGGCCAGAGGGAAACTGGGGACATTGGTGCTGGGAAATGCACACTGGTGGCAGGATGGGTGCTGGAACAGTGCATGACTGAAACATAACCATGACAGCTTTGTAACGGGGGGGATGAGTAAATAAAGAGAGAGAGCGAAAAGAGCTGGTGGAAGGTAGTTAACACTTTGGTGGGATTGATGATGGAATAATGCATGCCCATAAAAAGGCTTCATAATTACATTCTTTAATAAAATAAAATTGGGGGTGAATGAAAAAATAAAAATCAGAAAAGCTTTGAGGTGACTTGAGTGGGTCCTCCACAGTCTTTTTACGTTCTTGACTCCCTTTCTTCATAAAAATAATATTCAGTTATATTTTATAGCTGTATTAGCAGAGATGTAAAAAAAAATCTGAAAAGAAAAAAAAATCTTTTTGAACCTAAGAGACAAGACCAAGACACTGCTGAGTCAGTCTGCCAAGATGGTGCTGAAACCATTGAGAACAGTGTTTCACTGCTCTTCTGTATTGCTATCCTAAAATAAAAACATTAAAAGACCACCAATAACCAAAACTCTGCAGGGGTCTCTGTAACAGCTCCCATACTCTAGATAAAATAGAACTTAAACGTCAAGTTTCAAGAGGTCATAAAGTGCTTGGAGGAGAAAAGAAAAACTGGCAGGGAAAGCAAATGGTTGCTAAGAATATAGAATAAATTCCTGAGAAACAGTGGGTGGTAGGTGAGTACAAGACCTGCAAAAAAACATCTGCACATGTCCAGGTTCTAAATATCTTATTTTGGGAGGTGTGGTTGGGCCACATCTAGTGGTTTTCAGGGGCTACTCCTGGCTCTGTGCTCAGGAATCACTTCTGGAATGCTCAGGAGCAATATGTGATGCCAGGGGTCAAACCAGGTTGACTCTGTGCAAGCGGATGTACTTCCTCTCTAGTCCAGGTTATAAATATCTTAAAACAGTATATGAGGATCTTTGTCAAAATGCCTCAAGGAACAGTTTTCTCCAGGCCCACTTTTTAGCAGTTTGTAAACTGGAGAGTTGAATGGAGAAAAGTAAAGCTGAATACAAGATGACTTGGGTACAGTGCAGCCAAGAAAAGGCTCAACATCTTTTGACCTCTGGGACAAATTCCTACTTGAAGGTGCAGTTTGTTGCTAAAGTAGCCTCAGCTTCCCAGGGGCCTCTTTTTAGACATATTACAGTGGGGATCCACTCAGACCTGCTGAATGATAAGCTGCCTGTCAACAGGGCCCAAAGGTGAACGGTCTGGCTAGGATAGCTTAGGAAGAACTGCTCATGGGGCCACAGACAGGACAGTGGATGGAGCACTTGCCTTGCATTTGGCCAACCCTGGTTAGATCCCAAGCATCTCATATGGTCTCTGAGCACTATGAGGGTGATTCCTAAGTGCAGAGTCAGGAGTAAGCCCTAAGCTCCTGAGCACTGCTGGGTGATTAGTGAGCACCACCCCCCCAAAAAAAAATAGAAGTAATGTTGTAACTGGAGTCACATGGACCAACTTGTGTGCATGGGGTAGGATGGTGGAAGAGAGGAAGAAAGAGGGTGAAACAGAAAAGGAAAGAATAAAGGGAGAGGAGAGACAAGGAGAAAGAAAAGGGGGAGAGAGAGGGCAGAGGAAGGGGAGGGAGAGAGTAGAGAGGTGGAGAGAGAGGAGACAGAGAAGAGAAGGATTTGTAAAGCAAAGGGGGTCATCGGGGTCTGTGCCACTGAGGGTCCCTAGTCATGCTAATTTTCTGGCACAAAAGTAGGTATTCATGGTCTTTTTATTCTACAGGACTTGGTACAGGATAATTTTTTGGAGCAGCTCATGCAGCCTGAAAGAGTTTAGCCTTTGAAAAGTTGTATTAAATGCAAAGAGAACATAAATGTAATACAAACAAAAAGCCATAATATTTTGCAGAGGACATTTATGAGGCTATTCTTCCTTTGTGTTTATTTTTCTTTCATGTTAAATTACAGAGCAAGAAAAAAATGGGACACAGGAATGGAAGCTACCATTCCTGTCTAAACTTAGATTTTGTAAAATAAATGGGAAAATAAAAACATGCATTTCTATTCTCCCAGGCTCCCCTCCCTCTCCCAAAATAAAGCATGTTGGAAGCTAATGCATTTTTCAGATGGGCATTTTCAATATCTGTGAGTCAGTTGATGACCATGAAGATAATCAAAATAGTGCTGAGGGATAAGGAGAGCTCAGGTACTGGAGTGCACTGGGGTCAACTCCTAGCACTCATGGGCACCAACCACAGCACAAACCCCAAACAGATCCTATCCTAAGACTCTAATTGTTTTCCATAGTGAAAAGTTTTAGGAGGAAGAGGCCACAAGCTTCTTCAGCTACCACAACACCTCAGCTATGGTTACAATTAATGAAAGAAGCCAACGTTTACCCTCAATGTCACCACTTACCTTTGGTGTACTGCAGAATCCTTTCCACCAAAACAGGGTATTTTTGTGATGCGCTGAGTGACCAGGAGAATGCACTCAGGAATTCCTCGGCGAGCCTGAAGATTGCTATTTCGAGCTTAAAATATACATATACCTTTTAATATATACAAACTCTATTCTTTGTAGGTGTGAACTGAATAACACAAACAAACCTGTGACCATATTGTTCTATTCAGAGACACCAGGAAACACACAGCCATGAGTTTAACTTGAAGCAATGTCATAAAAATTATTTATCTTATCATAAATTTCAATAACCTAATCTCAAGGATCTTAAAATTGTCACATAACTCTTTTGTGTGTGTGTATTCATCTCTTAAATGAGAAAGTTCTAAACCTTTTAAGTCTAATACTTTTTCATAATAGTAAAAGTTTTGAAAAAAAATTCAGTTATCCCAGAGTTTTTAAATCTTTTAAATATTCACTTAGTGATTATTTCTTTAGCAGGTCTTCTTCCACATGTATTATTCATCATAGCACAAAAAATTCATGTTAATTAGGAAAATATTTTTCTAAAAGTCTCATTAAATTTTTGAGTTCTCAAATACATGTGATTTTTAAAGAAAAGATTATGAAAGTGATCTCAAGATATTAGATACAGGGGGCCAGAGCGATAGCACAGCAGGTAGGACATTTGCCTTGCAGGTGGCTGACCCTGGTTCGATGCCCGGCATCCCATACCATCCCCAAGCACCACCAGGAGTAATTCCTGAGCAAAGAGCCAGGAGTAATCCCTGAGCATCGGCGGTGTGACCCAAAAAAGTGGGGGAAAAAAAGATATTATATACAAATTTAGAGTCTGCTGGGCATACAGGAAAATTTTCTTCAAAAATAAATTGGAAAAAAAATAAATCGGACACCAAAGAAGGGAGGCATTAAAAATAAGAGAAATCAATGGGAAGGAACAGATCCCATAGCCTGGCCAGTGTCCAAGTGAAATGGACTTCATATTTTTGCTTAAAGATGCATCAGAATGATGTATCATCAGTTGGCTTCAGTTGGCAACGGGAGCTTTCTGGACTTATTTTATCTCTTTGACTTGTAACTTTTCAGGACACGGAACAGCATCCCAGGATATAATAAGGTTATATGAGCTCTGCTGTTCCTTCTCACACATAACGGACAAAAGAGAATAATCTGGAAGAGAATAATCTGCAAGCCCTCGCACCCTCTATAGCCGGGTGTGAGGCCTTTTTTTTCACTAGCTGGGAAAAAAAAAAATTCCATCTGTGTCACAAATCTACCACACTTGTCCTTCCCCTAAACAAACCAACCAACCAGGACCTACTTGTGAAATTCTTTAGGATCATTAACACACATGAACTATTGCCCATACTGTTTATCCCTTTGCAATAGTTTTAAAATACTTGCCTTAATAAAATTCTGAAACTTTTTGTTCTGCTGGAGTTCTTTAAAGAGGCTAACAGCTTCTTTGTGGTGGCTACAGAATTCTCCATAAATTCTCTTCATTTTTTTTGCATTTTCTTCTGAAAACTGAGAAAAATGATATCTCAATGATGGTTTATAAATTTAGTTCTAAACACTGAAAAGAACATGTAACTCACACTTTTCAATGCATTGTTTGCAAATAAAGAACAGCATCATAGAAATCCTGAACACAATTGCTTCTTTGCCCGAGACATTTGGTAGACAAAGAGGGCTGTCAAGGAATAAAGGGGAGGTGCTGCGATTCTATGAAACTGAACTAGTTCAATTATACAAGGTCGAATATAAAAACATCTGATATCTTCAATTTTTTAGGGGGTGTGCCAATTTATCATTTAAATGTAAATGGAGTTTTCCTGACAGGATTCTGTAGGGCTATGATTCTCCTGGAGCTAGTGATAGCCCAGGGAAAATTAACCCATCCTGTGCCACACCAGGGGAAACAGTCATGTCACTAGCTCTGAAAAGCTACCAGGCATAGATGACACAGGCCAAAGGCAAATAAGCTGGGCAATAACACAGCAGGGAGGGCATTTGTCTTGCCCTCAGCCAATCCATGTTCAACCCCCAGCATCCCATATGGTCCCCAAGAACTGTCAGGAGTAATTCCTGAGAGCAGAGCCAGGTGTAATTACTGAGATTGCCGGGTGTGACCCAAAGAGCAAAACAAAACGAAACAAACCAAAGGCAAGTGAAAGAAACAACCCAAACTATCCACCTATGGTGGTAATAAACATCAATTCTAGCTTACACAGCCTTTAACACTGCAGGGAGTTGCCTCTATTAGAGCTCAAGGCCAGGCCCTTGGCTCCCCACCTTTATTTTACCTGCTGTACTAGAATATCTCCAATCCGATTGATGACAAAGTTCCTGTCGCTGCCAGCCGAGGACTCCTGTCTCCTCTCCTTCATGCTGCAGAAGAAATGCTTGTGGATGTCCAGCAGCTCATCCAGGCAGGGGAAGATCCTGTCCACGGTGCTGTGGTCCAGCTGCAGCTCCTCCTTCATGCCTTTCCTGAAGATCTCGGACATGATGCAGAGGGTCTGGATGTGGTGCACTTCTGTCTGCATCAGCTCTGGAAGGGACCAGGAGCAACGTTACACACCCGGGAGAGAGACCACCGTGGCCGGGAGAGAGACCACCGTGGCGGGGTGTGAGGCCTTGAGGGGGACCAGGCGGTACATCACACACCGGGAGAGAGACCACTATAGCCGGGTGCGAGGCCTTGAGGGAATCAGGAGGAACATCACACACCCAGGAGCAACACCACCATGGCTAGGTTTGAGGCCTTGAGCATGATCCCTAGCATGACAGACCACCAACCCCTACATTCCCAGGGGTAACCCTGTGACCCTCAGCCCTCTGCTAGAGGTTGCCTCTGCACAGTTTTAGTATCTCTGCTATCTTAAGCTAGCAGCAGAATCCTCGATTATACAAGTAGAATGAATTGTTGAAGGTTAACAATACTCTTATACCGTAAAAGTCAGCATTGATTAAACATTTTGTGTAAACTCAAAATGTCTCTCTCTTTTTCCAACTACTATGGTAGAAAAAATGTAAGTCAAGTCTCATACATAAAACAAGCCAAGGTTTCTATAATGTCCATCACGTAAGCCATGATGTAACAGGCCCCTTCAGCCAGGACCCAGGCCTTCTCCAGAACACTCTCTAAGCTATCATTAAAGTACCTATTCTTTGTATTGAATTACAGAATACTCATTTGGTAAATTAAATGGAATGAAATAGTTCAATAAGACAGAAAAAGTAGATCTTTCCTATTCTTGGATGATTCTAAAATTCCATATTGAGAAAGAAGAGCGAGCATCGGAGAGGTCACAGAGCTCAAACAGGGGAAAAGTGCTTGTCTTGCATGTGCCCGAGCCAGATGTGAAATCCCAGCACTACATATGGTCTCCCCAGAGAACATCCCTGAACATAGAGCCAGAAACAGCCTTTCAACACAGAGAGTTGTGGCTCCCAAATCTGAAAAGTCACCCCAAAAGGAACTGTTTGTATCACCCTTGAAGCAGGGTATCTCCTGAAACAATCTTTCAACACCTACTTTATATTTGACTCTTCTTAAAACTTCCTAACAGGTATAGAACTGAACTTTCCCTAATTCGCAGTAACTAGCCCTATCAGTAAATTACATCAGAGTTGGATTCATTCTTGCTGGGGAGTGTGGCACAGGGCCATGCCTTGCCCAGATTCTGGTGTTGCCGGTCCTATTGCCATTTTTCTGATCAGACAAAGGGGCAGCCACAGGGCTGAGTGAGCAACTTCCTACTATACCCCACACTAAGATATGTGGAAACTCACTGGAGTCTGATGCTGGAAGCAGTCAAAGAGCATAGGACATGCCTCTGGACACTTGAAAATCATGTGGAGTCAAATCTGCTTTGCCCCTGGTCAGAGTCACAGCACATTCTAAACCTGAGTATCACTGGTCCCATTTTATAGATGAGAACACTGAAGTCTAGGTGAGTGCGGACACTCCCTGGAGACAGAGTAAGTGGGAAACAGAACTGGGACCTGACCCAGTGTGTTCACTCTTCGCTCTGGGCCCCACACTCAGTCTAAAGGCTGTGCTGGAAACACTTACCAAAAATCACATCCTGTCTTTTGATGACGTCCTTCTCCTGCTGACTACAAAATGAGGGGTCCACCACAAGACTCCACGACTCAGCTTCAAACTCCTGGGCATCACTGCTGAGGTCACTCCACAGAGACGAGTCCACGACATCTAATGTGTGCGGGAAAAGAATATACCTAGTGGAGTGAGGGTGACAAGGAGACCAGCCCTGCCACACCCACGGATACCCCACACTCTCCAACCTGAGAAGGAGACCAGCCTTGCCACACCCCATGGACATCCCACACTCTTCAACCTGACAAGGAGACCAGCCTTGTCACACCCTACAGACACCCCACACTCTCCAACCTTGTCACACCCCACAGATGCCTCACACTCTCCAACCTGCCTCGTCATGAAAGCCACCAAAGCAAGATACTATTGAGACCGAGTTGAAACACAAAAAAGCAAACTGATGAAATGGTCCAAGTCAAGGCAGCATCAGGGAAGACGGAATCAGCTCCGGGAGAAAGGAGATGCATTGACCATCACCGCCATTAGAACAGTAGAAGGTTCTTCTGTTTGCTTTGGCTCACTTTATTTTTGTTTTATTTTTGGCAGCCTTCAGAGTTCCAAACATGCTTACATAATATTTAACACACTGGCTTCTCTGGCCCCAGGTTGTTAGGGTCAGTTCCTGTCCCCTTGATCTGCTCTCTACTTGGCTTCTGTCGTTATTACAAGTATGAAGTGGGAGGACAAGACTCAGGTCACATGGCAGTACAATTTTCTGATAGATTCAAACACACACACACACACACACACAGCCCTCCTTTTTTGAGAAACATAAGTCCTATTTTTCCTAATGACAGTCCTTAAGGATATTCTAGCTCAGGGGAGTAAAGATGAGACTAGAGTGGACTTACAGACTGGGGGTGAATCAAAGAATCAAAGAAACCAATTCCTGGACAGAGTGCCCTCCTGTCTTACTGATCTCTTTTCGTTTGGCTTTCCTTTATTTATCAATACAACTTGGACACCATATTAAATCGCACCCTAGCAAATAAACATTATTAACAAAAACTTTTATTCCTATCAAAGCACAACAAGGATAAAGATCTGAGAGCCAAACAAATCCAGTCTTAGCCACAGTGTATATTATAAATATATGAGCCATTCCAACTCATCAATAGCTATAAAAAATTTCACAAATTAGTAGTAGGCAAGGCATTTTATTTTCTCCACTATGTGTGTGGTATAAACTTTTGGTGATTTTTTAAAAAGCAGATTTCCTTCTTCACTCTCCAGGAGTCTCCTCCCAGGGCTAAATTGTCATTCTTTTTCTTCTTTTTCTTACCAGGAGACTCTAATCCAAAAAGAGCATAAAGAAGACAGGGAGCCAAAAGCTAGTACTGAGGGGAAGGGGCTTGCCCTGCACATGGCTGACCTTAGTGCAGTCCCTGCACTGCACAGTCTCTCCAGCATGGCCAGAGTGATCCTGAGCACAGATCCAGGAGTAAGCTCTGAGCACTGATGAGTGTGCCCCTCCCCAAACAAAAAGAAGAAAAGACTATTTTTGGGGGGTTACATCAAGCGATGCTCAGGGGTTCCTCCTGGCTCTGCACTCAGAAATTACTCCTCACAACACTTTGGGGAACCATACGGGATGCCGGGGATTGAACCCAGGTCAGCTGCATGCAAAGCAAATACCCTCCCCACTATACTATCCCTCTGGCTCCATCAAACTCTATGTTTCTATCTTATATCTCTCCCAAGAGAATCCTTTAGGAAAATGCTCACAAAACAGAGCTTCAATGCAGGCATATTTCCTCACCTTCCATTAAGAAGGACTCTGCAGAGGGAGAAGAGCCCATGGGCTGGAAGAGTTCATCGGACTGAGACCTGCTTCTGCAGCTGCTCCCGTCACTCTCCGACTCCACAGATGGCCCTGACTTCCGGAAGCTGGAGGATGAGAAAGCAAGAAGCAGAGTTGACCCTGGGAGCAGCTATGAGGGTCCTGGGTGCCATAGTACATGCATGCCAAGCCTCACCTCTCCAGGGTGCTGGCCGGAACACTCCTGGACAGCGAATGGGCCTGCCCTGCAGATTCCTTCCTCCCTGCCGGCAACCCGATGGGCATGGAGGAAGATGGGTGCAGAGACAGGCCTGGCTGCGGGACTTCTCTGAACGAAGAATCTGGAATCAGAATGGAGATGTCAGGCCGTGTTGAGAGAGGGTGGCAATTACAGCAGGTGAAGGGAGTGACTTCCCAGCCAGGAAGCTACACGCTGGATGGGCAGCCTCTGAAAGGTGTCATGCGCCCAGCCTTGAGTCTGTCCACCTGCTCCCACTGTCCCTCCTACTTCACACCCTCCTGCTACACAGACTGAAGACCCGCTCCAACATATTCAGTTGGAGAATGTAGACGTCTGAGATTCTACAAACAAACAAGAAAATGGAATGGGGAAACACTGGGCCAGTTTTCCCATAAACCACAGCTTGTACTCCTTAGCGCTGACTTTAAATAGATGCAAGCGGTTATTAGCATTATTACTGGTGTGCATGTTGGGTGTGTAAACAAACACACACACACACACACACAGAGTGTCAATGGATTGGAATGAGGTGGAGGAGTGAGTTCTTCATGGTTTGAGAATTTCAGGTAGATGAAAGAGTCAGCCAAGCCAGGTTGTTCTCCCCTGACAGACTAAGAACTAAATGATCCTTTCTGGTCAGTTCCCAAAAGTTACGGGCATGTAAACACTGACATTTGATATAGCCTCTAAATGACTCAGAAAATATTTTAGTGCTATAGCATTACAGTAATAGCATGCTCATTTTCAGGGAAAAGTGGAACGAACACATACTCCTTTGCAAGAACCCCAGCAGATACAAAGGTTTTGATGTTGCTTTGGTTGGGACGTACCAAGGAATGCCAAAGGCTTGCTCCTAGCTCTGTGTTCAGGGATCACTCCTGGCAGTGCTGGGGAACGATGCAGGGTGCCCGAAAGGGAACCCAGGCTGGTCACATGCAAGTTAAGCACCCTACCTTCTGGACTATTACTCCAGCCCTGTCCAAAGGATTTCACTTATAAGATTTCACTTTATTATCATATTGTACAAGTAAAGAAAAATAATCAACGATACTTTAACAATCCAAAAAGGCATTTACTTTGTTGCTGTTTTGTGTTGTTTTGCTTTGGCGCTTCCTCCTGGCTCTGCACTCAGAGATCACCCCCGGTAGTGCTTAGAGGACCATATGGGGTCCAGGAATCAAATTCAGGTCAATCCGGGCCGGAGTGATAGTCCAGCGGGTAGGGCGTTTGCCTTGCACGCGGCCGGCCTGTGCCGGCCCGGTTCGATCCCCGGCATCCCATATGGTCCCCCGAGCACCGCCAGAAGTAAATCCTGAGTGCAGAGCCAGGAGAAACCCCTGAGCATTGCCGGGTGTGACCCAAAAAAAAAAAAAAAAAAATTTAAAAAAAAGGGGGCTGGAGCGATAGCCTAGTGGGTAGGGTGTTTGCCTTGCACGGCTGGCCTGTGCCGGCCGGGTTCCATCCCCGGCATCCCATATGATCCCCGAGCACCGCCAGTAGTAAATCCTGAGTGCAGAGCCAGGAGAAACCCCTGAGCATTGCCGGATGTGACCCCCAAAAAAAAAAAAAAATCAAATTCAGGTCAATCCCTTGAGAGACAAGCATCTTGCCCATTGTACTAGCTCTCCAGTCCCTCTCAGAGGTGTTTCCAACTTTCACACTTTACTTTCAGAAGCTACAACGTGTCTTGCAAGGTCAAAGCCACTTTCGTCGAAAAGGAGAGTGAATGACGTCACAGTTATTACTGCCTGTTCTAACTTAAACTGACACAGTACTGTAACCAATCATAAGTCCCTCATACATATGCATTCTCATTCTTCCCTGGATTCAAGTGGCTTAAAACACTGGTCACACTTTGTTATAGTGTTGAAATGAAAATTGTCCACAAACTTAAAAATGCCACATGACAAGCAGTGCAATTTGAGACTGAAGACACTGCCGCATCTGTCAACAAATCAACAGATTTTCAAATGGAGGAGATAATGACACAACTGGTATGTGCATGTCATGTAAATAACTATTAAAGCCCATCAGTTATTTTTTGAAAGAAATTATGTAAGTTCTGCAATATGCAATTCAGGGTCAAACAGAGCCACTATGTTAACTATATATGCAAACCCAGCTCCAGCAAGCCTTGAAAATTCATTATCACCATTTAAGAAAGAGAGAGAGAGAGAGAGAGAGAGAGAGAGGAGAAATTCACTCCTATCCTCAAGAAGGTGACAATATTACAGCTAATAAAAAGTTCCAGGCTGGTGTCATAAGATAGTTACAGGAATTAGGGCACTTGGCTTTGCATGCAGTCAACACTGGTTCAATCCCTGGAACCGCATATGGTACCAAACACCACCCAAAGTGACCCCTGAGCACAGAGCCAGGAGTAAACCCTGAGCAGCGTTGGGTATGGCCCAAACTCCCATCCCCCAAAAAATATAGTACCTGGCTGTCGGGGCGCTCCGCCGGGTCCCCGACAGTGCCGGGAAGCGAAGTTCCCTTCTACCTCCGAAGCCAGCGAGGAATGGATGAAAACTCAGGAATCCGATGCAGTTTTAAAAGGCTTTACTTATCACAGGTTCAGGCATACAAATCAGCAAAAGGAAAAGCCCGGTGCTTAGGATTCCAGGCTAGAACCCCAGCCACGTGTAGGCCAAGATGGCGGCCACCACGTGTAAAGGCTTTGTAAAAGGAGAAGAAGACTTCCAAGAAGGGTGAACACTCACAAAAAGCAAGAGCCCACAAAGAAGCGTGCGAGAGAGGAAAACCGGCTAGTTTATACCCCTGCAACTCAGACCTTCCTCCCACTGTTATGGAAAGCAGGGAGGGTCAAATGCCCTTAGGTAATCCCTCCCTGCACCTCACCTAGGCCCTTTAGTATGCTAATGTTTTGAGCCAAGATCTGCCTGGGAGTGCCTTTATAGGGTAGAGAAGGGGTTTCTGAGATGGCATGTCTTTGTACCAAAGATTAATACTAATGCCAGTTAAATATTTCTCCAAGCCTTCACAAGTCTCTTCTACTTCATTGTAGTTTTATATTTTAGTTGCCTTTGAGTATATCAGGGAGCCATGCTTGTTTGCTTGGAGGCAAACAGCATTTCTCTCTGGTCTAATTACTTAGGTGTCCTACATGGCCAGGCTAATATGCTGGTAAGATCTAGCTAGTCCCACGATGATTGTGGTAGCATGGAGAATATTTATACCAGCTAGTACAGCATACATGGTCGGATAAACTGCCACATTTAGACTACCCCTTATCTACGAAGTGATTTGCAGGGAGGCAATCCAGAGCAGATGCAGCGGCCCTTAGGAGTCCTGCAACACCCGGCAACCAGACAATGGGGAACAATAAGAACTGTAGACCTCACATTGGACAATTTCCCCAGCTGGAGTTTATTTGTATGCATACACATGTGATGCTATTAGGGAAATATGAAATGTGTACTTCTGATGTCCCCCTCTCTTAAAAAGGTCATTGAATCAATAGAGAACATTACTCCTGAGAGCAGTTTGGAACTGAAGTACTCTCCCAATTTCTCATCCTGCCAGCCCTCTGTGATGTAAAAGAGGCTGTTGCTGTCTGATCTTTTACAGGCTGGCATAAAAGTCTGTACTGTTCTTGACCACTTTGTATAGCCCAAAATCAGGCCATGTACATGTTAGGGAGTGAAAACTGGGCAAGTTAAAAAAAAATATATATAGTATAAGGTGGAGTTACTTTACATAAAAATGTGTGGCATGTATGAAATTGAAATAAAAATAAAAAGTTCTGTCATTCTCCACATCACTTACTTCCAAGGATGGTCTGCGACTTGTTCTTGTTATACTTCTCTTGGGATTTCTGGTAAGGAATGTTAGAAACACATAAATTAAGATCAAAGCATCACTGGATGACAAGTTTGTAGTTACACAGAACAGAACCCCCAGCCTGTCATTTTCATTGCTATTGTATTTATTTTCAACAAAGAGGAATTCAAAGCAAAAAGACTTTAAACACACTAAGGAAGAAAATGCTGGGAATAATGGGGCATGCGGCAGCTGTCATAAAGGTGTGTGTCTCGCGTGTGGGGTTCGTGGGGGATGGTGAGAGCAAAGGCTCCAGACCGTGGCTCCGGGCCCAGCTGGGCAGAGCCTGCTGGCAGAGCTGCCTTTCTTCTACTGCCATTCCTGGTCTCCTGCCTTTGATCACCGAGGCCTTGACCACTGAAACTTCGCCTTTGATGGCGTTGACCTGTGTGCACTTTTATGAACCCAGAGGCTGGGACTCTGAGCTTTCCTCAGAAAGATACTCACACTCACTCACCTGCACCTGGGCTTGACGTTAGCTAGCAATGGCAGCACAGATGCCATAGACGCTCCCACCTTCTCAAACAGCCCCAGCCCCACAGCCTCCTCCAGCTCCCCAGGGTTTCCCCACATGTGCTGGGACCAGCCCGTCACCCAGGAGACTCAGACATCCTCACACAAATGAACTGGGCCAGGATTCAAGGAATGGGGTCCAGCAACCTGGGTTTGATCAGGTTCTCCCAAGGGATGAAAATGTTCACAAGCTACTGCTCTAGCTTTTAGCTGCAAACACTCAGGATGCATTATTTTATCATCACAGTGATCACTTTTTAAAAATATGGACCATAACAAAAGAATTAAGAAAAAGGATAATATGAAGAACAAAGCTCGACACAGACATGCAATATTCACAAATATGTAAGCAATTACCTTGGTACATGGAGGTGCAGCATCTTTGCAAGTCTTGTGGACACTGGCATTACAGTCTGAAACCAAGGGGGAAAATAGAGCGTGTCTCATTTATTAATTGCTATTGACTCTTGAATAGTCTAGCAAGATCACACAGGAGCATGAGAATATCTGGAACTCTTACAGAGAAGGGAGTATTGACAGCACACACAGCCCCACCACACCGCACAAGCACCTGTCAAAGGCTTCATCTCCCTGGGGACTTTCTCCCTTTCTACACTGGGTCCTGCTCATCACAAAAGTTGGACTCATGTATGGCTAGTTTCTTTGTGTGTGTGAGAGCTCACTACTGTACTAGGGATTTATGCCAGTAAATTGAAGACAGAATTAAAATAATAATAATGCTGAAAAAGTATCCGAATGAGGCAGAAGCAATAGCACAGTGGGTAGGGATTTTGCCTTGCACGCGGCCAACTCGGGCTCAATTCCTGGTCCCTCAAGCACTGTCAGGAGTAATTCCTGAGTGCAGATCCAGGAGTAACCCCTGAGCATCACCAGTTGTGACCCTAAAGCAAGCAAGCAAGCAAGCAAGCAAGCAAGCAAGCAAGAAAGCAAGAAAGAAAGAAAGAAAGAAAGAAAGAAAGAAAGAAAGAAAGAAAGAAAGAAAGAAAGAAAGAAAGAAAGAAAGAAAGAAAGAAAGAAAGAAAGAAAGAAAGAAAGAAAGAAAGAAAAAAGAAAAGAAAAAAAGAAAAAAAAAGAAAGAAAGAAAAAGAAAAGAAAGAAAGAAAGAAAGAAAGAAAAGTACCCCAGTGATGGGATCCATGATAGAACATTGTACGTCAAAAAAAAACAACTGTGAATAACTTTATAGCTCATAGTGCTATTATAAAATAAAATTTGGGGGAAAAATAAAAGCAAAAACACTAAAAAGTGTCACTGTGTAACAGGAATTCCTACTAACTAGAGGAGCCTGCATGAAGGAGTGTGGCCTCACCTCACAGCTCATATGCAACGTGGCTTCATCTCACTTAGACGAATAGAGACTCTTGTCACTCAGAAACCAGGGTGACCTTTACAGAGAAGCTGCCTTCTTGCTTTCACTCACCCCAGTCCCCACTCACTACCCCCCACTGACCCAAGCACTGTGTGTAGATGAAGCGATCTCTGGCTGAGCAGAAACCTCATCAGAAAGGATCTGTGGGAGTGAAAGGTCCCATCCGATCATTCAGGATCAGACTGGAAAAAACGCCTCCAACCCCGTCAGAATGGGAAAGAAGCTGGCCTCATCAACTGTGTCCCCTCTGTCCCCTCTACAGATCTGCAGAACCATTGAGCTGACGCCCCAGGGGCTGGTGAACAGAGCCCAGTCCTCTGTGGGAGGGTCTGCAGGAAGGGTGACACACACCTCATGGCACAAACCGGGAAAGCAACAGGACGTCATGGGAAGCAAAGTGGTGCAGGAAGAGTCACGGACTATGAAACCCAGACGCAGAGAAGAATTGAGAGATCTGAAACATATTCTCCATGAGAGACACAAACTACACGTGAAGTAGGACCCAGAAGCCAGATGCTTTGACCACAGCCATGAAGAAGAAGGCAGGGACACACTGTGAGACCCACAGACGCGCAAAGAGGCAAACCCAAACCTGCTAACCTAAGAATCACATCTAAGGAATTCTAAAAGATAACGACTGAATGTCAATATAAATTATTCTTGAAATTGAAAATTATCCCTGAAAGAGTAAATATATAATATGAAAACCCAGGTGAACACCTGACACCACAGAGCTGTGCAGACATCACTCACATGGAAATGGGAGGAGCACCGCGGATGCGGAGACAAAGGGTACCCCAGTCAGACAGACAACACAATTCCCCAAGGAAAAATCAGAAAGAACAGCTCCAGCAGTCACCAAAGTTACAACAAACACTCCTGTAAGGCTAAGAAAGGGAAGGCAGCTCAAGGACACGCAGCTTTTCCTAGGAAATCATTGAGTGAACCCAGTCTACAGAGAGAGTTTGAGATAACATGGATGATTCAGAAACTAAGTCATGAAGGCAGAGCAAGCAGGTGCTGCTGACGAAGGGCAGCAGGCCAAGACTGACCCACAGCAACAACCCCAGACATGGACTTATGGTGTTAGCATTTAGTGGTTTGACCTAAGAATTTTTTACCCAGCCAAACTGTTTTTCCTGTGTGAAAGAACCAAAATCTACCTACCCTTACTTTGGGTAGATCTTTGATTTTAGGGAAATTGATTTTAGGGATTTGTGTACTTAAATCCCTGTAAGGATTCAGGGATTTGGCCTTCCAGGGTTTAAAAACACAAGGGTTCAGAAAAAGATCTCTCTGATAATCTTCTGGAAAGAGCAGGGATCCAAAAATCCTATTCTAGCCTTTTAGAAATAATCAAATTCAGGGTTCAAGAACGGATTCACTTAATTTGTCTAAAAATTTTAAAGGTTCTGGTGGAAGGTGGGTGTTGGAATATAGTATATATAAAACCCTGATGTTAACAGTGTTGCTGTTGTTAGCACAGTAACACAAGTAAAAAAAACTTTTTAAAGATTTAAAGGCATGAACATACTGAAACTAGCTAACCTAAGAATCACATCTTGGGAATTAAAAGAGATATAGACTGAATATAGTATCAAATGATTCTTGAGATAGGAAATTATCCTTGGAAGAGTAAATATGATACATGAAAATAATTTTAAATTTTAAAAATTATAATAGCGATGAATTCAAGTGTACTGAGATTAGGGTATGAAAGTGGAAACTGAAGGGAAATAAACAAGCACTCAACCATACAATCTTACAGTTTTTGTTAGTATATATTGAAAGAATATGTATTTCTAAATTTCCAGAGAAGATAAAAGTAAAACCTACATGATCTAAATAGCTAAAACAGACATGAAGCAGAAATATATATATATATAAAGGATAATTTATTGCTACTAAATTAAATGTAAATTTAAAAATTCCCTACAATAAAACTAAATTGTAAATCATGAAATTATAATTTATAACTATAATATTATAAGGTCTCACTGCTACCTTAAATACTACATCTAGTTAAATTAAAGATACACAACCAAGTCAAAAACACAAAAATGGTTGGGGCCGGAGCGATAGCCCAGCGGGTAGGGCGTTTGCCTTGCACGGCCGGCCTGTGCCAGCCTGGGTTTGATCCCCGGCATCTCATAGTCCCCAAGCACCGCCAGGAGTAATTTCTGAGTGCAGAGCCAGGAGTAACCCCTGAGCATCGCCAGGTGTGACCCAAAAAAGCAAAAACAAAACAAAAAAAAAAAAACCACAAAAATGGGAGAAATACAAAGAACAGGGACATTCATTTTATTCATTTTTAGCAAATTAGAATTCAATAGAAAGGGCACTTACTAGTCTTAAATCAGTGACTGGAGGCCTGAGCAATAGTGCTGCAGGAAGGGTGTTTGTTTGCCTCACACACGGCTGATCCAGGTTCAATCCCCAACATCCCATAGGGTCCCCTCAAGCACAGGCAGGAATAATTCCTGAGTACAGAGTCAGGAGTAACCCCTGAGTACTTCCAGGGATGGCCCCAAAATAAAAAACAAAACAGTTTTTGTATTAAAAAAACTGATTTTGTACCACCTAGGTACAAAAAGCAAAAACAAAATTTTTTGTTTTTGATTTTGTGGTACAAAATCAAAAATGAAATAAAAATAACAAAAGAAAACAGTGATCGTGAGGCTGAAGGAACAGTACAGGAGTTAAAGCACTTGCTGTGGATGCCGCTGACCCTGAGTCTATCTCCGCGCTGCATATGGTCCCCCAAGCATCTCAGAGTCATGCCTGAACATGGAGCTAGGAACATCCCCTGAGCTCTGCTGGGTGTGACATAACCCACCCCAAATAATAAACGGCATAGTTTAAAGATAAATAAGGGTGATTTGGGTGAAAATGATCTATAAGCAGTTATGATTTGTGAACATCTCTGCACCAAATTGCACAGCATAAAAATGTGAGTGGTGACTTCTATTTATAAACAAGACTTTTTATACAAACATGATTTTGTAGAAAACTACCAGTTTAGGTTTTTAACAAAGAAAAACACAGACACTGAGATTTAGATTATTTACATAACTTGTTTTGTGTCATATGTTTTTAAGATTATAAATAGTAGTTTTCATTTTCAAAAAATGCCCATGAAATAGGATTATTTACCAAACAACCAAAATTTATATCCCGAATGTCCCTCCCCAACCCCCCAATAAAATAACCACTAAAAATATTCAAACTTCTCCTTTGAAAAAGAAAGACCACGTATTAAAGAGGAAATTAAATGTGCACTCACAAACATTCTAGGATTTCGTTAACCTAAGACTGTACTCAGTGGACAAACACTGAGGCTGGGTCCTCAGTTCACTGCACACGCCAAATGTGTCCCTGCTGGCACAGCTGTTTGTGGCCTCTGGTGCCACCACAGAGCGTGCAGTCTCTGAGACACCGCAACCATATGTGCCATGCCCAATTCTGGCCACAAGAACAGCAAGAGAAGGGAAAATAAAAAAGCCATGTACAGCCAACCCAGGTTCGTTCCCTGCCGTGGAGACAGAGCGCAGGGGTAAGGTGATCACCTGGCATGCAGCCAACCCAGGTTTGATCCCTGCCATGGCTTCCGGTTCCCTGAGCACTGCCAGGAGAGGTCCCTGAGCACAGAGACAGGAGTAAGCCCTGAGTACTGCCAGCTGTGGCCCAAATTAACAACAAAAATGTTCAAATAATAATCAATCATATTTGATATTATTACCAAATAAAGCTACAGCACAGAATCTGTCACTGTGTTTGGAGTGGGGGTCCTCCCTAGCAGTGCTCAGAAGAACTCGGGCCCCTTCAGCCAACTGAGGGCCCAGGATTCTGTGCTACTGGGAGTTACTGGGACCATCCCTGTCTCTCAGTGGTGTCCAGGGCTATACCCCACGGTGCTCAGGGAACCACGTGGTACTAGAAATTGAATTAGGGTTGGCTGCCCACAAGGCATGTACCCTCACCCCTGTACTATTTCTCAAACCTTCAAAGATGATTTTCTTATGATTAGAAGGTAGCTCCATCAAAAGAGTAACAGTCATTTTCTCTAGAAGCTAAAATTTTAGATAATTCTGTGTCTCCTCTAAACCTCTTATCTTCTCTGAATCATATTTTTTAATGACTTTAAACACTAAGCAACTTAGTTCTCTAACTTTCAAGACCAGTCACTGATTCATCTGGTTCAAATGAGTCAACCTCTTCTTAATGACAAAAACTGGTTTTTCAGGGAGTCTGGCTTCCTAATCTATCGCTTATTAACTGCACAAGTGTCTACAAGGACCTGGCTTTGTGGTAGCTGCCACACTGGACACAAAAGAATCATTATGTGACTGTAGCACTTAAGGAAATTCATGTCTATTTCAGTAGTAAAAAAATCAAAGGAGGCTGCCCACACCCTAATACTAAACAAAAGCAGATAAATAGGAACAGAAATGAGACGTCAAGAAATCCAGGCCACCAGTGGGCGGGGGAAGACCCTCAAAGAGGAAAAAGAAATCTGACCTAAGACAGAGAGGAGAAACCAGAGTGGAAAAGATTCCAAGTGAAGGCACAGAAGTAGGAACAAGCCACAGGTGGGGAGTATCCCTGGTAGCTGGACTGAAGGAGGAACTGACTGAGTATCTGGCCAGTAGGACACATGGAACCAAACTCACATCAACAGGACCAGGCACCACGTACGGTACCCTGAACACCACTAGAGGTAATCCCTGAACACTGAGCCAGGAGTAAATCTTAAGGATGACCAGGTGTGGCAAGCAAGCAAGCAAGCAGAAAGTGAGAGAGAAAACAAGAAAGAGAGAGAGAGAAGTGCCTGCTATAGAGACAATTTGACAGGGGTGGGAGGGAATGTGGGGACAATGGTGGTGGAATGGGGCACTGGTGGAGGGATGGGTGCTAGAACACTGTATGACTGAGACCCAATTATGAACATCTTTTGTAATTGTACACCTCAGGGTGGTATAATAAAAAATAATTTTAAAAAGAGAGGAAGAGAGGGAAGGAGGGAGGGAGGGAGAGAGGGAGGAAGGAAGGAAGGAAGGAAGGAAGGAAAGAAGGAAGGAAGGAAGGTTATCAAAGAAGCAGTAAACTATCTAAGGTTCCAGGAGACCATCACTCCTGGGTGATTGCTTGGTGAGTCAATGAGAGTCATTGCTTGGTGATTCGTTTATCTGCACAAAAAGTGAAATGACGTTTTCTATGCCAGTGCTTAGCAGTGGGCATCGTCCGAGGGAGCTTGGGATCTGAAGAGGCAGAGCACAGAGAGCACTTACATACAGACTTTGGGACTTACAGGAGCACTGGAGCAACTCTTTTCCCAGGAGTGTCTTGTCACAGACCAAACACTGGAGAACCCCAGAGAACGTGCCTGGGACAAACTGATGGCGACTCAGTTTCTCTTTGTCTTTGGCATCTTTGCTTTTTGTCTTCAGAAGCATCCACAGGAGGAAGGCGTGGAGGAAGGAGAAAATACAACTGCTGAGAGGGTGGTCTACTTGGACAATCCATACAAAATCTCCGTATTTCATTGGAAAGTCCACTGCAGGCCTAAGCTCCATTGGACCCTCAGAGGTACCTGGTTCTTAGAGCAAATCGTAATGGACCCTCCCACGGCAGCCCCGGATCTGACATGCGCTGGGTTCCCGGACCGCCCGGGAGCGCCTTTCCCCAACTGTTAAGTCTCCGCAAGGGGCGCCCGTGAGCCCTTTTGCGCTGCTGGGTGAATGCACCGGGAGCATTGCGGGAACACCAGTATGGAGCAGGCATCCCAGGTGCACTAGTCTCGCTACTCCTGATGCTGTTACAAGAGATAGTGCAAATATGCTGGTGCAAAACCAGATATAAACAGTGACAAAGGCAAGCAGAAATTAACCAATGCTAGGAAACCGAACCTTCTGAGTCCCAGGAGCAGTGGGCATAGAGCCTTAATTACCTTGGACTTATTTCGAGGACTGGTCATTCTGTTCATAAGGAAGCTGAAAGTTCTGCTCACTTTGTATTTTTTCAGACTCCGATTTGGCAGGTATGATGTACTTATCCCATTCTTCTTCTTGAATTCCTATTTTCAAAACAAAGAACTAATCATCACTACTATAATACTTAAAGGAGAAAATTCAACAGATTCATTCTTACAGGTGTCCAAATATTCAAATTTTATGTACGCTTTAAAATGCTCAAAGAGGTAGTATGAAGATTTAGTCACCTGCCTGTGTAGAGACAACCCTTGTTTGATTTCTAACACCACAAAGTCCCCGAACATCACTGGGTCCAATCCTGAGCGCCCCTCCCTAAAGCACTACTGTGGAGGCCCAGGTAATTTCTGGTACAGAGCGCTCAAGCAGCACCCCCTCCTCCAGCCCCCATACAGAACTGCCAGCCCAACTGGTCAAGAATCACAGCAGACGGGTCCCTGGGCCTCCTGATTTAGGAAGTGCCCCCATGAAGTGCTCATAAGAACTGGGCAGATGGCTCAAAAGGGTGGAATATGGTCCCAAGTTCAATCCCTAACATTGCTCCCCAACCCCTCCAGAGATGCCAGATTGAGGCCCTGAAGGCCCCCAGCACCCAATACTAGGCCTGAGCACACAACCATCAGGTCCACACTGCCAGGCCAAATATCACCAATGGAAGTCCTCAATATCCCCAGCACCCCATATGGTCTCCTGAGTACTACCAAGGTGATCCCTGAGCGCAGAGCCAGGAATAAGGCCTGAGCACAGTCAGATATGGTCCAAAATCAAAAGAGAAAGAGAGTTGGAAAGAATCGGACAGACCCTAAATACGGCTGGGAAGCTCCCCCCCAAATGCTAATAAATACTTGGGAAATAAACATATTTGTTTTTATTATTGATTGAGGTGCTGTTATTTCCAGTATTATTAATGGGGTTTCTCATGTACAGAACTCCAGCACCTCATCCTTCATCCTTGTGCTCACTCCCCCCCCAAGGACCCCATGAACTTCCTTTTCAACACTTCCCGCCCCAACTCAATTGTATAGGTCAGTTCTCCCCTATCCCATAAAGGATTTCTTTAATTACAGATTTACTCTTAAAACACTTATCTTTCTGCTTACTACATAACGGAAATTTTCTAAGGCAAAGAGAGGCTGAATAACCAGCAATGCAAAGTTGGATCTCACTTTCAAAACATAGAAATAAGATCCAGCAAACACATCAACCCTCAACACAGCTATTACATCTCTCCATCTTCTTGGCTATCTGCAGCTTACAACTCTCTGGGCTACTAAGTAGAGACTGTGGATAAGCCCAAAATAAGAGACAAGAGCTACCAAGACCCAATCCATGAACACACTGAGCATCGTTTGTTTTCTACAATTCTTACACTCAGTATTGAGGGGGAAATGAGCCCCAGCTTGAGTTTTTCCCCCTAGAGTTTACTCTGAGAATCTTATATTTCTAATATTACCTCAGAAGGGCAGGTGTTGAAGATTAAGCACCATTTAAGATATTAAGATTTAAGCATGGAGGTGTTTAAAAGAAAACAGGGGAGCGGAGCGATAGCACAGTGGGTAAGGATATTTGCTTTGCACACGGCTGATATGAGTTCAATCCGCGGCATCCCACATGGTCCCCAGAGCACCACCAGGAGTAATTCCTGAGTGCACAGCCAAGAGTAACCCCTGAGCATTGCCAGGTGTGACCCAAAAAGTAAAAAAAAAAAAAATTAAGCAATTAATAAACTGAAGTATTGTAACTAACCACTGACCTCTCTGTAGACACAGTATTTCCAAAATGAACATCTCCCAACCCACGTCTTTTCTCATTGACCTTCTTGTTTCTCACTACTAGTAGCTAACACAGTTATCTCTGGAAAATATTTAGTTAGTGTAGGCTTGCTACTCTAAAAAGTTGGAAAAGAGCTAGAAAGAGGAAAGAAAGAATGTGAACGTAAACTACACAAAGGAATTCAGGACCTCTAACTTCATTTCTACTTCCACAATAGCCCGTTATTCTTCCTTAGTTATCTGACTAGTTAGTATAATCTGCAAACAGCAATACTTCCTGGGCCATAAGTACCCTAATGTTCAAAAAATCACAATATGCTCATTTTCCAGACTGGAAGTGGGAAAAAAAATCTGAGAGCTTCGGAAGAAGGTTCTCTGGGAGAGCTCTTGTGATTCTAAGGGTCTGAGGAGTAGAGAGAAGAGCCAGTGGACAGCTTTCATCTCAGCATGAAGGCATGGTGTGATCAGTGTGGATTCTGTAGTCAGGAACCCTTTCCCTTAGTTCCCAGTGGAAATATAACTAAACTTCTCAAATAAGAAAAAATCGTTTCTTGTTTACCCATCTCTAATCCCAGTTCCCCATGCTATAGAGAACACTACTAAAAATTTTTCAGCATGAAATAAAACACACAAATGCTTCAGTGTTTACAATATATTGTCTCCACCCACAAAATGACTTAAAATTATACTACTTAACCTTAAACTCAAAAGTTGATAAGACCTAAGAGATAAAGTACACACAAAATACTTAAACACTAAATTTAAAAAATTTAGAATCGTCATCCTTCCAACCAAGTACCCCAGTGACTATTTCAGGCAGGATCCACTGTTAGAACAAAGAATGGGAACACATGGAATTCTGGAGGAAACACAGACAGCTGTTAAAGTCCATGTTCCAAATCTATAAGGTGTTCACCTAAATAGCAATGAAATTCTTTAGAGAAGAATTAAGAGAGGATTTTACAACAAAATTTAAATATTTATAACAAAATGTAAATAGCTTTTCACTTTTATAAGAAGGGGACAGGGAGTGGGAGGGGAGAGAATGAAGCTTTTACAACACACCAAACAAAAAATCTACATTATTTACTTGAAGACTAATGGAGTCAGCCACAATCAAATTTCTCAAGCCCCACTCTTCAGGGCTTCTCTTGCTGTTGCATTTTTTAAGAAGCAAACAAATATTTTCCAAGAAATATTTAAATGATTTTTATATAAAGATTTACTGTGTAATGTATTTACCATCTACTAGGATTAGATAGTAGAAACAATATATTAGAAATATATATTAATATGAATACTATCTAATATTATCACTAATATGACTATTATCTAAAACTTTAATCTATCATACCTATAACCTATTTTTCTTTTAGGTTATAACCTAAATATAATCTAAATATAACCTACTGAGCATCTAAGTAATAGAAGAGTTATCACTATACAGTTGAAAATTGACACAGAGAGATTTCTTTTAACACTGTAATGTTGGCCCAACACCTTTTAACACTAGAATGTTGGCCCACCACCCACCTTTCTAAGATGGTAGATAAAATAGATGTAAGTAGATGGTGGAAATAAAACAACAGATTTGTATTATATACTCATCCCCCAAATAGTTCAAATGGAGTATCTGTTTACCATAAAGTCTGCAATTTGTGGCATGAACCCTCCCCTAATATACCATTTTATCTGATTATATTTTTTACCATAAACTAAGTCAGTAGTTTTCAACCACCTGTCCGCAGAGAGGTGCAGGTTGGCGTAAGTTTTCTGCAGATTCCTGATAAATTTATTGTCCCTGAATACATTATAAAGCTGGATTACTTAGTGATGCTATTATAAATACTAATGTGTAAATATTCTTATTAGAAATGGTTATTTTTCTGCCTTTGTAGTACAAGAAATAGTTTTCTTACTTTCACCAGTGTAAGAAAATTGGAAAAACCACTGTACTACTTAAAAATAATTAAGAAAATTTTTTAAAAGCTTCCCCAGTAATTATATGCAACATGATCAAAGCAATGCATTTGGTATGCCAGAGATCTTCCCCAGATAATATATTAATAGGTAACATGGGCCTAAAGCAAGATTAAATGATAGATAATCTGGGCTGATATTAAGACACTGAGGTTAAGGCACTTGTCTTCCATATGTCCTACACGGGTTTGATCCTTACCACCCTAAACTACCCCAAAGAAACACCAGGAGTGATCTCTCAGTGCAAAGTCAGGAACAGACCCAAGCACAGCCAGGTGTGGCCCAAAAACAAGCAAAAAGAATAAAGAATAGCAATAAAGGAATGTCAACTAGAAATTGAGCTCCCATTTGACCCAGCAATACCACTTCTGGGAATATATCCCTGGGGGCCCAAAAACATTTCATTCAGTGTTCATTGCAGTACTATTCACAATAGCCAGAATCTGAAACAGCCTGAGTGCCTGAGAACAGACAACTGGATAAAAAAAAAAAAACTATGGTACATCTACAATGGAATACTATACAGCTGTTAGGAAAAATGAAGCCATGAAATTTGCTTATAAATAGATGAACATGGAGAGTATCATGCTGAGTGAAATGAGTCAGAAGGAGAAGGACAGATATGGAATGACTGCACTCATTTGTGGGATATAAAAAAATAGTATGAGCTATTATCCAAGGCCAGGAATAAAAAGGACCAAAAGGACTGGTCACTGGTTTGAAGTTTGCTACAAGTGTGTGTGGGGCAAAGGGCAGTTAGGATAGATAAGGGACCAGTATGATAATAATAGTTAGAAATGATCATTCTGGACAAGAACTGAAGGCTGAAAGTAGGTAAAAAGGATATACATGATAACCTTTCACTATCTGTATTGCAAACCATAATACCCAAAAAGAGATGAGAGAGAGAGAGAGAGAGATAGAGAGAGAGAGAGAGAAAGAGAGAGAAAGTGTCTGCCACAGTGGGAGAGAGGGAATTTGGGAACACTGGTGGTGGGAAATAGCCACTGGTGAAGGGATGAGTGTTGAACATTGTGAAACCCAATCATGAACAACTTTGTAACTTTGTATCTCACTGTGATTCAATTAAAAAAATAAAATAAAAGGAATGTCAGGCAATGAGATATAAGAGAAAAGGAGTCTCTATACTTTCCACCCAAGTTAAAGCAACTTATAGGTTAATAGTTAATTATGACATGGGCTTGACTGGTCTAAAATCCCTTCCTAATGGGAAATATTTGTCTCTGGACTGGAGAGATAGTACATTGGGTAGGGCATTTGCCTTGAATGTGGCCAACCCAGGTTCAATCCCAGCATACTATATATGGTCCCATGAGTACTGCCAGGATGATTCCTTAATGCAGAGTCAGGAGTAATCCCTGAGCATAGCTAAGTGTAGCCAAAAATATATATAATATATAATTAATATAGTATATTATTTATATATTTATATATGTATATAAATTTTTATATATATTTATATTTATATATAAATATTTATATATTATATATATTTGTCTTTTTTAACTTTATAGCCAGTCCATTATATTTTCAGTTGTTGAAAAGATGACAGGGATGGCTAATCAAAACAATGGCCGGTCCTCTGTGGTGTAAAGTGGTATTTCATTGTTGTTTTGATTTGCATCTCTCTGCACATATTCAAAAGAGCAAGAACAACAAGTGCTGGCAGGGATGTGGGGAAAAGGGGACACTCATCCATTGTTGGTGGGAATGCTGGCTGGTACAGCCTTTCTGGAAAACAATATGGACATTCCTCCAAAGACTAGAAATTGAACTCCCATTTGACCCAGCCATACCACTCCTGGGAATCTACTCTGGGAAACCAAAAATACGCAGCAGAAACACCACCCCCTACTTTTATGTTCATAGCAGCATTATTCACAATAGCCAGAATCTGGAAACAACCAGAGTGCCCGAAAATCGATGACTGGATAAAGAAGCTTTGGTACATCTACACAATGAAATACTATGCAGGTGTTAGGAAAAATGAAGTTATAAAATTTGCCTATAAATGGATGGATGTGGAGAAGATTATGTTGAGCGAAATTAGCCAGAAAGAGAGAGACAGATACAGAATGACTGCATTTATTTGCATAACATAAATATATATCTACATATTATGATACCAATATCCAAGGTCAAGTGAAACATATATCAGGAGGTCTTGTCAAAGGTAGAAATTATCACAAACGTGTGGGAGTCAGAGGCTAGGTAAGACAGAAAATGGAACAGTGTGCTAACAATTGTCGAGGGTACTAATGCCAACCTAGAACTGAGCATTAAATAGAGGCAAAAAGATACACATGAAAATCCTTTAATATATGTTCTGTAATCCATAGTCTGGAGGGGAAGGAAAAGAGAAAGAGAGAGAAAGGGAAAGAAATAAAGAACCTGCCATGGAGGAGGGCTGGGGAGGGGGGAGGGAACCAGGGACGTTGGTGGTGGGAGATGGGCACTGGTGGAGGGACGGGTGCTGGAACACTGTATGACCAAAACCCAAATATGAACTTTGTAATTGTATATCTTTGTAATTGTAAAAATAAAAAATTAAAAAGAAAAACAATGGCCAGGATGATGATCATGTTTCAAAATTAGCAAATTGTTCAGACATCACAAATACAATCTACCCAAAACAGTGATAGACACATGAAACACTCAGCAATGGTCCATTATTACTGCCTCTGCTAAACTTGGTTGTCACTGTCACATCCTTTTTCACCACCAATATGTTTTCAAGGATATACATAGTCTTCCTCTACTATCCATGAGTTCAATTCTGGTCTCACAAGGTAGGAATGAACAAAAAGAAATATTTTTTGAATTGATGCTTAACATTAAAAGATCTAAAACAACACAATGTATCTTTACAAATCAAATGGTTTTATGGTTTTAGCAAAATTAAAATCATTTTCGCCTTTTACACAACCCTTTGATGCCAAACATTTATGGCATTTCTAAGACTTGTTTGCCACCTAACCCCAAGGCTATTTCAAGTATGACTCGTCAGCAATTAGTTATTGGAGACAAACAGAACTCAACAGTCTAGTTAGCTCATCCTTACAGATCCTTATTCCAACACTAGTTGCCTTCTAAGGAAAAGGGGAGCCGAGGCTTACAGCTTTCAATCTGCACATCAGAGAATTCGCTCCAAGTACCTTCAGCCTCTTTTTCCCCTATGTTTTCAAACGTAACACTTCTAAGCAATAGTTCATAAAAATAAAGAGCAAAGAGATTTGGCACCTCCCATAAGCCACTGCCTAGAGTACCTGGGATCCTAACTCCTCTTGCCTTGGACTTATGAGGGTCCCTCACACTGCTCCCTGGTACACTGGTCAGTCCATTGGTGGTATCTGGCTTTGAAAGCAGACACACCCAAATACTCTGTCTGAGACCTGCTTATCTCTTGGGACTAAGAGAGTCCATCCATTGAGAATCACACAGCACAGGGAAAAAAGGACTTAGCCAGGATCCATGCCTGGAGTTGTCTCAGAAATCGCTGAACAGATATAAAAATAATGACTCTGATGTGTGTGGGGCCAGAGGGACCTGGAGTTTGCTGCCTTGAGATCCACTGATTTGCCCACAGCTGACCTGGGTCTGATCCCTGGCACCCACATGGTCCCCTGAGCCTCACCAGGAGTGATCCTTGAACACAGAGTCAAGCTGAGATCCCTGAGCACTGCCAGGTGTGACTCGGGAAAAAAAAATAAACTAAAATAAAACAATGTGCAAACAGTTACATCATAAATTAAGCAATTCCCTCACACAAAACAGTTAAAATACCTTTTTTCTCCTGGTGGCTCCGGTAAGCTGTAAGCTCTTTGCTCTATAAGACACAGAAAAACAAAATTAAAGCTAAAACAAACTAGCGATCATAGGTTAGTCTAACATGCACATATTAACCACATTTTATCATTGTGCATACAGTAATTAGAAAATAATGAGAAAACACGTTACTTTGTATAAGCAGACAATTGCTCTGGGAATCTTTACCCTCCTTTCCCCAAATTCCACAGGAAAGAAGAGCCAAAACACAGAAACATTTACAGACTTTATGAACCAAGTTAGCATCATCAAGGGGCAGCAAACGCTTAGTGGAAGTGTAGAAAATTAGTTCTACATTTCTGGCTATTTCTCACCAGAGCTGTACCTTTTATTTCTAACACTAATTTCCTAACATACAGAACCAGTAAGTATTTTAGCTGCGTTTGTGCAAAGCTCAAAAGAGTAGTCTTAACAGCCAGCTTAAGGAGGAGCCCATTTTGATTTGGCTGGAGAGATTTGATGCTAGCTAGCAGCCAGTTACAAGGACATGCTGGTGGCTTAAGAAGCAGGAGAGTTACTTATTGGGGCGTCAGAGGAGGCTCATGCAAGAGGCTTAGCGTTATCTTGTTTCTGGAGCTGGAGTACTTACTACGGGCATGGAGCAGGGACACTGACTTAGACAGTGACAGAGACTGAAGGAGGGAACGGCCACTGTGGAAGGCACCATCTATAGAGCAGGGAGAATCCTTTACCATTACAGAGAAGAGTCACAGAGACAACACCAGGCGGCAAAGGGAGATGAGCCTGGCCAGCACACAAAGGACAACTCATAACTGTGTGTCCTGAAAAGGACGAGTGCAGTGCTCACCCAGTGCTATCACATAGGTGACAAAAACAAATCCACTTTGAGGAACTTGAAACAAGCTAAACTGTGGGCAGACATCACTGTTTCATTTTACATCCACACAGGTGCCACAGGTCTACATCACACCTCTAAGTAGGCTTAAAAAAATGATAAAACCAAGGGCTGACAACCCCATCAAAATATGGGGGAGAAGAAATGAACAGAAACTTCAACAAGGAAAAATTCGAATGGCCAAAAGACATGAAAATATGTTCATCATCATTAGTCTTCAGAGAGATGCAAATCAAAACAACAATGAGATATCATCTCACACCACAGAGACTGGCACATATCTAAAAGAGCAAGAACAACAAGTGCTGGCATGGATGCGGGGACAAAGGGGACATTCATCCACTGTTGGTGGGAGAGTCAACTGGTACAGCCTTTTGGAAAACAATATGGACATTCCTCCAAAGACTAGAAATTGAACTCCCATTTGACCCAGCCATACCACTCCTGGGAAGCCAAAAACACATAGTGGAAACACCATCCCCACTTTTATGTTTATAGCAGCACTATTCACAATAGCCAGAATCTAGAAACAACCAGAGTGCCCAAGAATTGATGACTGGATAAAGAAACGTTGGTACATCCACACAATGGAATATTATGCAGCTATTAGGAAAATGAAGCTATGAAATTTGCCTATAAATGGATGGACATGGAGAGGATCATGTTGAGTGAAATTAGTCAAAAGGAAAAAGACAGATATAGAATGACTGCATTTATTTGCATGACATAAATATATATATTCATTTTCATGACATAAATAAATATATATATATATATATATTATGATACCAATATCCAAGGTCAGACAAAACATGGATCAGGAGGTCTTTTCAAAAAGTGGAATCTACCACAAGTGTCTGGGAGTCAGAGATTGGGTGGGACAGAGAAGGGAACAGTGTGCTAACAATTGTTGTAAGCAATAATACCAGCCTAGAACTGAGTATTAAATACAGGCAAAAAGATACACATGATAACCTCTAAGTGTATGTATCACAATCCACAGTGTATAAGAGAAGGAAGAGACAAAGAGAGAGAGAGAGAGAGAGAGAGAGAAGAGAAAGAGAAGAGATAAAGAACTTTCCATAGAGGCAGGCTAGGGGAGAGGGGAGGGAATCGGGGACATTGGTGTTGGGAAATGGGCACTGGTGGAGGGATGGGTGCTGGAACACTGTATGATGGAAAGCCAGACATAAACATCTTTGTAATTGTATATCTCACAGTGGTATAATAAAATATTTTAAAATATTTTATTATTTTATTATCTCTCCAAGGGTTGGGAGAGATAGTACAGTGGGCTGGGTGCTTGCCTTACATACACCTAACCCAGATTCCATCCCTAGCATCTCTATGGTCCCCCAAGAACCTCAAGAAAATCACTAATGAATGTAAAACAGAAAAATCTTGACTGTAAGTTTTGTATGTTTTATGGAGCTTCAGCCAGTGAAAATCTTCTCTGGAATAAAATACTTTCAAGGTCATGTAATGAACACTTACCTTCACTGGTGCTACACACTGTGAAATCACGCACCAGGCGAGACTTTCCTAGAGAGATTTTAGGCGATGAGCAGGGAATAAGAACGTGAGCGGATTCCAGAAAGCAATGATTCCTGAAAGAGATCAGAACAAAGGGATTAAAGGGAAAGTTTGGTAAAATAAAGACTTAAAAAGCATATTCCCCGCTCCAAGTCTGGCGGGTGCAGCCACCCCTCCCTTCACCTCCATGTCAGGGGCGTGGCTACAGGCCCACAAACACCACAACCAGCAAAAGCAGGACAAGAGACAGACCAGACCCAGGGCCGCACGGCAGGCTTAGATAATAATGAAGGTTAGGACCAGGTCCTTCCCAGGATCTTACACATTTATACACTGTAATGATCATTGTAATTGCAACAAACTGGAAGGTTGATTGGGAATAGGGAATTATAACGTCACACTAGAACTCACTATTGAATATACACATAAAGACTTACATCATAAACCATAAATATCTGTAGGACAAGCCACAAAGTGTAAGAGAAGAGAGAGAGAAATAGAGACAGAGACAGAGACAAAGAGAAAGTAAAGGCACCTGCTATAGGTGAAGGCTGGGGTTGGGTGGGAGGGAGTATGGGGACATTTTATTATACCACCATGACATACACAATTACAAAGATGTTCTCAATTGGGTCTCTGTCACACACTGTTCCAGCACCCATCCCTCCACCAGTGCCCCATTGGTGGTGGGAATGGGGCACTGGTGGAGGGATGGGTGCTGGAACAGTGTGTGACAGAGACCCAATTGAGAACATCTTTTGTAATTGTGTATGTCATGGTGGTATAATAAAATATAAAAACAAAAAAAGAATACTCCCACCTCTGGAGACACTAAATCTGCCACAGAGGAAATCTTTTCTACCTGAACATTCCTGACAGCAGGTTGCTTCTGTTTTCCTCTCATAAACTTATCTTTTTTATTCCATTGGTAAACAAACTTTCCAGAATTGCTCCTTGTACATACCTGTGGAGGCAACTACGCCACTCTAACCAAGTACTTAAAACTCAAACTTTAAAATCACACAGACATCTTTCATTGCCTATTCAACAATACACAAGACCTTATAAAATGTGGGGTTTCACTTTCCTTTCATAGTGAATCTAGTAAAAATTCTATATAAACTGATATCTCTCCTGGTAATGATTATTCAAAGGCAGAGGAATAGTCACTTTTAACTACAAATTTGTCTTACTTCTAACCAGTTATTTAGGCTTCAAACGTTAGCTGCCACCATGAGGAAAAAATGTTCCAGGAACAAATGTACATTAAAGTAAATGTCTGAACATATGAATGTATCATGTCTAGAAAACATTCTGTTCAATGCTTATTTTTCAACAGACCATGCAGAGCAGAGGTTCCCCAAACTGATTTTGTCAACTATCCCTTCAGAAAAAAAAAAAGGTTACTGAGTACCTTCTTCAAGTGAACAAATTAAAAGTAGCCCCAACTGAAGCCAAAAATATGCAGCAGAAACACCATCCCTACTTTTATGTTCATAGCAGCATTATTCACAATAGCCAGAATCTGGAAACAACCAGAGTGCCGGAGAATCGATGACTGGATAAAGATGCTTTGGTGCATCTACACAATGGAATACTATGCACTGTTATGAAAAATGAAGTTATGAAATTTGCCTATAAATGGATGGACATGGAGAAGATCATGTTGAGTGAAATTAGCCAGAAGGAGAGAGACAGATATAGATTGACTGTATTTATTTGCATGACATAAATATATATGTACATATTATGATACCAATATCCAAGGTCAAGTGAAACATGTATCAGGAGGTTTTGTCAAAGGTGGAAATTATCACAAACGTGTGGAGTCAGAGGCTAGGTAAGACAGAAAATGGAACAGTGTGCTAACAATTGTCAAAAGTACTAAAACCAACCTAGAACTGAGCATCAAATACAGGCAAAATGATACACATGACAACCCTTTAATATATTTTCTGTAATCCGCAATCTGGAAGGGAGGGAAAAAAGAGATAGAGAGAAAGGGAAAGAAATAAAGAACCTGCCATGGAGGCAGGCTGGGGGAGGGGGAGGGAACCGGGGACATTGGTGGTGGGAGATGGGCACTGGTGGAGGGATGGGTGCTGGAACACTGTATGGCCAAACCCAAGTGTGAACATCTTTGTAATTGTATATCTCACGGTGGTATAATAAAAATACTTTTAAAAAAAAGTAGCCCCAACTGCATCTGGGTCTACTACCACGGCCCCCCCCACCATCTGTTATCCACCAGTTTGGGAAACACTTATCTAGAACTCCGGGAATGATGTTTGCAGTTACTTCAATTTGAACCCTGGTAAGTGACCTGCTACTTTTCTTCCTACTATCGTAGTTATATATTATTTTTATTATATTGGCAAGCTATGTGCATGTTCAGAAGAGTAAGACCACTAAAAACACGATTTTTTTTTGCATATCCTAGAAAAAATTTAATACTCAACAGAATGACATCAACGTCATTTTTGGCACCCAACTCCCATTCAATGCAGTGACCTGAGGTTTAATCCAGTCCCACCCATTTTTAAAATACCATTTCAGATTAGAGCTAAAAGAAAGTACAAGCCTCCCACCTCTCCTTCTCTGAAAGTAAGAAGTTCCTATGTGTTTTAATTTGTTATGGTGAAGAAAAACTAAAAAAAAAAAATTATATTTGGTGGGTGGAGAAAAGCTCAAAATTTTTTTCTGGTAAGAGTATGCCCAGAGTATGCAAAATAGAACTCATGAGATCAAACGAAATTGGAGTGTTGGACTTTGGGAGAACAAGAGGAAGCTATGAGTAAAGCATGTTACTGAAATGAACCCCCACAACTGTCCCCACAAAGTTTTTGCTTTGTCCTACACAAGCACCATCCTCTGCTCCCTGAGTGAAAACACACATCTGTGTTGGGTTTCTAGGTATCGTGAAGGAGATGCGAACAGAAGTCTGGCCCAGCCGCCCTGGCCCTGGGTACCTGAGTGCGTGCCCAGGGAGAGCGCTCTGGGTCTGGTGTCATGGGAGCACAGCCTCAGTGGCCCGCATACCCCTGGCATGGAGCCATCCCATGCCCTCACAAAACCCCTGTATCTCAGTCACAAATATAATCACTTTCCAACCAATGGAGCCTTGGGAATTATCCAAGCCCTCTGGCAAAATCTGCATGGTATAATTAGGGAGCAAAACTAGATATGTTTTATAGGGCAGATTCCTCTTAAAAGTGAACAAACGGAACTGTTCCACAAAGGTTGAATGGCGTTTTGTTCGAGGCAATGATGTTTTTCACAATTCCATTCTGAATACAAAACTAATAAGCATCTACATTCACAACCACACCCAGGTCTTAGTCTCCAGAAACATCATATGACTTTCAGATTTAAAAGATTGTGATGGATGCAGCTGCCTCCAAGGTGAATGAAAGGGATCTGAGATCAGGGGCCTGGATTTCAACATTCTGACTAATTTCTGGCAGAGGAGACCTGACTAAAACATCTACTTGCTCTAGCACCTTCTCTGCTCAAAAATATAAAGTTCTACTTATGCCCTGGGTGAGTTGTTACATACACACACACACACACGTATATGCACATATATGTATGTGTACATATACATGCACATATAAGTATATATGTATATATACATATATGTATGTGTAGATATGTATGTATATATTAGAATAAAGCTGTTTTGCATATTATAGAGCATATAGAAAATAAGGCATTATAACAACCAGAAGTTCATACAGACATCTCTGTAAAGGGCGCACAGTTTTATGGTAGCAAACTTTAAAAAGAAAATAAATGACCAATAATAGAAAACAAAAGAGAAGAAAATATATGTCCAAACACAAAAAAAACATTTCTCTGCAAGGCTGACAGAGTTTAGTTGTTTTTTTTCACAAAGCAATAAAACAAAATGGCACTATAATGTAAAAATACCAATAAGAGGAAAACTGTTTCCCATGAAACTGACAAAGTTTAGGGCATTCCAGATTAGTTCATGCAGCCAGAAACGTCAAGAAACATGGCCTGTGCCTTGGTACGCTATTTACCTCATCACTCAAGCCAAGTGAAACTGGATGTGAACAAGTTTGATCATTTAAACCTATTCAACGCACCTGGGCTTCCCCCTTTGCATAAGACCTGATGTTGGAAATCAGTGTCAGAAATGGTCAACTCTCCCAAGTATAAGAGCAAGTCTGTGTACTGAGGGTTGGAAAAATGAAAGCACGAACATGAATTAAACAAACACATTCAGGATTTGTCAATGGTTTGAATCTACCACAAGTGTGTGGGGGACAGAGAGAGAAGAAAAGTGTTTGCCACAGAGGCAGGCAATAGGGGGGGGGGGGGGCCAGAGGGAAATGGGGCATTAAATTGGGAAATATGCACTGGTGGAGGGATGGTGCTGGAACACTGTATGACTGAAACCCAACCATGAATAGCTTTGTAATGGTCTATCATACAGTGGCATATTAAAATTATAAAAATAAATAAAAAAAATAAATAGGCAAACAAACAAACATTCAGCCAGCTTATGAGGTTCAAAAAACAAAGAAATAAACAAACAGTTTACAGGTGTGACTAAAACATAATGTGTTTTTCAGACTGAGATGGATGAATGTAGACAGCCGTTTCCACACTTAAAAGAGACCTAACTAACACCAGACTACCTTGGACTGGAGGCTGCTTGATACAGACAGTGATTCCGTCCGGGAGATACTGAAATCTGCATCCAGGGTGGTCTCAAAAGAGTCCAGCTCATCCCCCACTGGGAATTCCCACTCCAGACGAGCTCTGAGAAGCCGGGGTGTAGGAAGCATGGGACAGTTCCAAGTGTCCTTCACTCTCACTATCGGCATCCAGAGCATCCAGGCTGGAACTGAAACACAGAACAGTGGCCACAGGAGTCAAGGGCCCAGTCAGACAGCACCAGGGTCGGGCTTTCTGCGTCCAGAGTTCCTGAGGGGGGTTGGGTGTGCTGGGTCCCCATTTAACATCTAATGATCTTTACATTTGTCATTTGTTTCCCTCTCCTTAAGATAAAATTTTATGTTTCCCCCAAATAATCATTTCTACCTGAGAGACTGAAGCTGATTTGGGTTAGTACTGGCCTCAGCTAAGTCTATTTTGTCATTTTAATTATTAACCACATAGTTTCTATTCTAATAGTCTAATAGACATGTAGATGTAGCTGAGCCTCCGGGCTGTCTGGGGAGCTGGGGAGAGACCTGCTTTGGAATCCTGAAAACAGGTTCTCTCTCTTTCTCTTCCTCAGTGTGTGTCTGTCTCTGTCTCTGTCTCTCTCCCTCTGTGTGTATGTCTCTCTGCCTCTCTGACTCTGTCTCTCTCTTTCTCCCCATCCCTCTGTGTATGTGTCTGTCTCTCTGAGTCTTTCTCTGTTTCTCTCTTTCTCTCTGTCTCTCTATCTCTCTCTGTCTTTCTGCCTCTCCCTCTCTCTGTTTCTCTCTTCCTTTCTATCTCTCTGTCTCTGTCTCTCCCCTCACACTGTCTCTCCCTCTCTCCTCTCTCTCTCTCTGTCTCTCCTTTTAATTCCTCTCCTCTCTCTGTTTCTCTCTCTCACCCCCCTCTCTCTCATCTCACCCCTTGCCACCATATCAGGTTTGGTACCAAGGAAGGACCCAAATGCATCAAGCTATCAGTTTTAGAGATGTGAAAGTCAAGTAAACGTTACTTTTACAGAATGTTTTCATGTGTCACTGTGTTTAAAAAACAAAATTTTAGGCAAACCATTTCTAACATAATTAAATTTACGGATAAAACATTAATGCTATTACCCAATAACAATGTAATGATCGAATAAACTGTTTAAAAGACATTTCTACAAAGGTATTTGCAGTTTATCCCAGAGAAAGCTTTCTGATCACAGAATGTTTCTGCGAAACACCATATTTACTCTGTACACCATATCCGATGCAAATTACTTATTGTCATCCTGAACTCCTACTGTTGTTATTTGTGTAAAACTAATAAAACATGGTGGATCTACAAAAAAGAAAAAAAATGATTCCCATGAGAAATTCACCACAGAAACAAAGAGTGATTCTGTTCCACGACTGCTTTTTTCCCCTCTAACTTTGATAACCATAAAATCAAAAGGAAAGAATTTGACCCGCCACATTCCTGACTCATTCCTTAACATTTACATTTTAAACCGCTCACACATGAAGGCCAACAGCTTTCACACCCAGGTCAACATCAGTGCACTTTTTAAATGGATTCTTGGGTTTGGCTGCTAGTGACTTAAAATTTTATCAACAACATATGAAACCATATTGATTTTTAAATCTAAAGAACTGGAGAGTAAGATTTTGAATTCAGCCAGTTTGTGTTTTGTTTTGTTTGTGTTTTTAAATTGGGCTATGCAACGACCCCTGAAGGTCAGCTCAATAAATTGACTCTTAAAACCAAGACCCTATTTGCTGTGTTTTGAATGTACTAAGTCTTTTTGCCCTTGAACTATTTCTCACTCTCAATTCCTGACAGTGAGCAAGGCTGGAGCCTGGCACCTGGGAGGGTTTCTGATGTCGGGTTTCCAACCTACCCACCCCAAACTGATTGACGGCCTTCAGCTTGACATAGAGAAGGAAGGACAATCTGGAGGCGGGTAATAGATTTCAATGCAGCCCTGAAATGTGTTAGAATCCATAAAATTATCTTGCATAAAAAGTGAAAGGTAGCATGAAGAGATCCTCACCGGAGGTGAGGAATGTAGCTTTGATGGTCTACAGTTCCCTCTGAAGTATACCAACTTACCTTCTTTTCTTGAGCTGACTTTGCTCTCTCCCAAATCCACGAATACCAAAAGAAAAGCTTGAGTTGGAGGCACATGAGCTGGATGGCGAAGGGAAGCGAGGCTGGGTCCCAGCACTGGAAGTCACACGGCGGTCCCCGAGGAGGGGGTGTTGGCCAGGGCCAGCCTCAGGCAGCAAGTGCTTGCAGCTCTGCGGTGCCAGAGCAGAACCCATGGGCTCGGGACAGGGGCTGCTCGTGAGCCCCTCTAAATTAATGTAATTTATATCCAAGTCATCAACCTGGTGGTGGAAAGAAGAATATCTGCTGAGCAATGGCCGGGAAGATTGGCTTAGTTGAGAATAAATTCCCCCAACTTGAAAACTTTCCGCTTATTGCTCTCTTCTGCATTGTTTGTGTTTTGCTTTGTTTCGTCTTAAATGAGTTCTTTCATGCATTCGTTTGGTGGCTACCCCAAGACAGGAGAAGGTTGACTCTGTTTTTTATAAAATTATGCTTTATCACAAAACCAGGGACTGATTATGCTTTCTATTTTGTAAGTCACTGTCCAGAAACGAAGGAGGATATCTTAGGATCTTAAGCAGAAAACGAAATAGTAAGCACCTTCGCTTAAAAAGTAGTTCATTGGACTCTGGGTAGTCCATAAATGTGTCTTGGCACATGGCTGGGGCTCAGGAGTCGGGCACATGCCCCTCAATGTTTGAGGTCCTTCGTAGAATCCCAGCACTTCTGGTGGAGGGACGAGTATTAGAACACTGACTAAAACCCAATCATAAACAGCTTTGGGATGGTGATTCAATTTTTTTAAAAATTAAAAATCAAAAAATTTATTTGAAAAAACAACTTATTAAATTTTTAATTTAAAAAATAATTTAAAAATTAAAAGTTCCATTAAAGATAAAACAAATTCCAGTGTGGGGGTTGTTGGGGAAAAGTCTCCCCTAAAAACAATATCAGACAAAAGTGAAAATAAGTAAAACAATGTAAAATGTCTCTCCCTAGAGACAGAAAATGCCCCCAAAGTTCCATTTATCCATAAACTGCACAATCTAAGCAAGGAATTGCTTATACTCCTGTCAAAAGATGTCACAGAGAGAAGAGGAAGCTAGTGAGGTCATGATCATCTCTGGACAGATGAAGTCTAGCCTAAAATGTAAGGAGACCCAGGTAATCAAAGTGCTTGCCATGAGCAAAGGGCTTAAATGCTGGTAGTGTGAGGGGAGGTTATTAGACACAAAATGAACCCTTCTGGGGACTAGGGTGTAAGAAGAGAGTGACACCATCTAGACACTTGAGGGTTGGAGCAGAGATATTACAATGGTCAGGGTGTTTGCTTTGCAAGAGACTGGCCCAGATTCAATCCCTGGCCCACAGACGGTCCTCTGAGCACTTCAGGAGTGATCCTGAGTACAGTGCCCGGACTAAGCCCTGAGCACAGTCAGGTGTGACTCAAAACATAAACAAGAATCAGACACTGTAGGGTGAGGGGAAAGGAAAAAGGCAGAGGAAGGTGACAGTCATCTCAATTATCATCATAGAAATTTGTGAGTGCAAAGCAATCAATGAATGCTAAAATTAATAAGTAAAAACAATTGAGTCCTGAGGTATTTATAGAGACTCAAACTACCTCCCCCTCAAGACACTTTAACTTAATTAAAAATATTATCTCTGTAGTACAGGGGAGAGGGTGCTTGCCCTGCAGGCAGCCAACCTACTTTAATCTCTGGCATCCCATATGGTTCCCCAAGCATTGCCAGGAGTAATTCCTGAGTGCAAAGCCAGAAGTAACCCCTGAGCATCGCCATGTGTGACCAAACCAAACAAAAATAGCTTTCTGTAGGGCAGAGCAATAGTATAGTGGGTAGTGTTTCCATTACACACAATCAACCCGGGTTCCATCCCAGAACCACACATGATCTTTCTAGCCCACCAGGAGTGATCCTGAGTCCAGAGCCAGGAATAAGCATTGAGCACTGCTGCTGGGTGTGGCCCAAACATCAGGAGAGAAAGAACAGTCATCTTTCTGAGAAGAAACTTGGGAGATCAAAGATAACATTGCCAGGAAGGGACAAGTTCATGCCAAGTGCCTCCCAAAACCACATATAACCTGAATCTAATCATGAGGAAATACATCAGCCAAAATGGAAATAACATCCCAGCAAAAACAAAAACTTCATTCTGCATTTTTCTCCCCCACCCACCCAGAACGAGGCAGAGCCAGGCCCCCAGCCGGACGCAAAAAAAACAAAAAAAAAACAAAGTGATCAATGTCAAAGAAAAAAATAAAGACTAAGATTCCTCCCTTCCCAGATTAAAGGACAAGAAAGACACAATTACTAAATGCAAGCTTGTCATGGAGTTTTCCTTTGCTACAAAGAACACTACTGGGACAATTAGTTAAAACTGCATAAGGGACTGGAAGGATAACACAGCAGGGATGGCATTTGCTGACCTGGGTTCAATCCCGGCATCCTATATGGTCCCCTGAGCACCACCAGGAGTAATTCCACAGTACAGAGCCAGGAGTAACCCTGTGCTGAGATTGCTAAGTGTGAAAAATCATGCGTGGATAGATAGATGATAGATAGATAGATAGATAGATAGATAGATAGATAGATAGATAGATAGATAGATAGATAGATAGATAGATATGATAGATAGATAGATAGATAGATAGATAGATAGATAGATAGATAGATAGATAGATAGATAGATAGATAGATAGATGTGTGTATCAGTGACTTCCTGATTTAGTAAGCATATGCCCATGGTTTTAGAAGAATAACCCATGAAATGCTGAATGGTAAAAGTAGAACTATATTTCCAATTTCTTTTAAAACTGTTTAATTATATATACATAATATATATGAGCATAATTAAAACATTTTCAAATACGGACAAACACTCAGAACAATAAAGTGTGGTCTAATAATAACATTCGTGTAATTCTGATAAGGGACTGATCTGTAAATGCCATATCCAAATGAAATGTATTTTTCAAAGTGTTTTATAGGACAGCAATTGTCATGTCGATTTCCCCCATCAAGTAGGTTGATAACTAAAAATAGAGCAGAGTGTTGTGAATAAACAGACGGTCTTCCGAGGTTTCTGTGCCAGAATTTTTTAGAACTCAAAGGAAGTAAGAAAAGAATGTTTTTTTCCAGAATTTTAAACATGTACAATTTGAAACTCATTTTGTCTTTATTGTTCAAACGGACAAAGGCACCAGCAGTGGTCCTGCACCTTAACACCATAATGAACCTACACTCACACCCAGACCATCAACTCTGTGACGTGCTTCCAGGTTTTTACTCTATTTCTGTGCTTGTTACAGACTCAGAAACCCTCTGCCCTATTTCAGTTACTCTGTTGCTTGTCCATGTTCTCTCAAATTCATGCTTTGTAATGTTAAAACAATACTTTGTCTGATCAAAATACTCCCCAATAGGGGCCAGGAGCGATAGCCCAGCAGGTAAGGCGTTTGCCTTGCACGCGGTCGCCCAAGCCAGCCCGGGTTCGATCCCGGCATCCCATATGGTCCCCCCAAGCACCGCCAGGAGTAATTCCTGAGTGCAGAGACAGGAGTAACCCCTGAGCATCGCCGGATGTGACCCAAAAAAGCAAAAATACTCCCCAACAGAAATGATCTCCTAACTACATCTGCGATTTTCAAACACATGAAGATGTCGCCTCCCCAAAAATAGGACTCAGTCATGTAAAGGCAATGAAGTACTCACTGTGTCTCAGAACAAAAGGAAATGAGAATTCAAAAAGTTTTTATTTGAAAGTACTAAGAAAACCTGGCAACAGAATAAGACCATTATCATCAGAATGTGGCTGTAGCACACTGAGGCAATCAGCCCGTTTTCTTTACAGAACACTCCCAATTCCTTGTCCTGAATTGTTTGCATTATTCTAGAATTCTGCAATAAGAGCCGACATTCAGCTGCTATATACCCCCAAATATCTGCATCAGTTATTTATAAAGCTGGTGTCTATCCGAGTTTATGGGATCCCTGTCATTCTGAACAAGCAGCAATCTGTTCTGTTTAAACCATGCAACTGTTGTAACATGTTTTATAACCAAGAAAAAGGAAGGAAAAAGCAAGGAGATTTCTCAAGTGTCAAAATTGATTTGTTTTACTTAAGAGAAAAAATAAATTCATGTCACAAAAGACATCAAAACACACACACACACACACACACACAAGACTCTACAATCGATGTATATTAACAACAAATGGCTAAAATACCTGATTGCTCTCTCAGAACATACACAATGTGTTATATATATACATTTGAAGCTCAGTAGATAAGAAATTGTGCATTGCTAAAAACACTCAAATCATCCATAAATTAAAATATGCAGGCATCTTCAGATATAAACATATATTTTACTTTTAAAAAATATTAAAGGGGCCAGAGCGAAAGTCCAGCAGGTAAGGCATTTGCCTTGCATGCAGCTGACCCGGTTTGATCCCCAGCATCTCATATGGTCCCCCAAGCACCACCAGGAGTAATTGCTGAGTGCATGCCAGGAGTAACCCCTGAGCATTGCTGGGTGTGATCCAAAAAGCAAAAATAAATAAATTAACTAAAAATATCAAAATTTGACATGGCTGAGTGATAGTACAGCAAGTAAGACACTTTGCAAATGGCCACTGCGGATTCAGTCCCTGCACCCATTATGGTCTCCCTTGCCTGCCAGAAGGGATCCTTGAGCACAGAGCCAGGAGTAAGGCCTGAGTGCCCAGACATATGATGCAAAAAAAATATATTAAAATTAGAAATTACTGAGTAAAGTATAAAATTAAGAATGAATCCATCTACAGATGCACATTTGAACCATCTGCCTTTATGAGCTATAAATCATGAATTTCCATCTGTAAATGGTGGGGATTTTAAAAGGTTCCAGCTTCCCTGTAACATGACACCATTCTGTTTTAATAGTAAAGTTCTATAACCTAAGTACATGAATAGGTGTGTTGTAAGGATTAACAAGTAATTTATGTGACAGCAGCATTTGGGGCTGAACCCAAACTCTTGCTTATAATCTTTGGCTAGCCTTGAATGCAAACATTGCTTAATCTGTTCCTACACAGATTTTTGGTTTGTTTGGTTTTTTTTTTGAGAAGTTGCAGCAAAGAAATTGGTCTCCCAATGAACATTTCATATTTTGTTTTGGGCTTTTTTGAGGGCCACACCCAGCAGTGCTCAGGGTTTTCTCCTGCTCTCAGGGATCACTCATGGCAGGCTTAGCGGACCATATGGGGTACAAGGGTTTGAACCCAGGTCAGCCATATGTAAGACAAGTGTCCATCCCACTGTACTTTCTCCAGCCCTTCATTTCCTACTTCAATTCCACTAAAAATGTCACACTCTTCTCATTTGGAAGTGGCTCGAGACCCCCTTCTCTACTGTCTTCTTGGTAGAACCAGATGGGGCATGTTCTGATTGACGAGCATGAGGAAAAGTCACTGATCATGAGAGACCTCAACATCAGCACCTGAGTGACTGATAAGATTTTGGAAAGAGAGAAGATCCCCCTTCCCTCACAGTCACACCTTACCTGATCTATAACCATACAGTTTGCATAGACTTCATCACCTCCATTCACTATATCAGAAATCTGGTCTGCAGGAAGGAATGATGGGGTATGCTTTGACTTTTTGAAGACATCAAAGGAGCGATCTAGTGGAGGAAATGAAAGAAAAAACAAAACATTTATTTTATAGTCAAACTTGATGGGGATGACACCTCACAGTACAAGGTGCCCTGGCGACACCGCCCATAGATCTTGGGTGTGGAGCTTGTCAGCAGCACTCAGGAGCCTCTGAGGACACACTCTGCAGTGCTCAGGTGAACAGGAGGGAGCTATGCTCTTAATGGGATCAAACTGTGGGTCTTACCTGTTCTATGCACTGCTCTAGTACTTGAGCTAGTCTCTGGTCCAAGATCTACCTTCTAAATCTAACCAGAAGAAAAAAGAACATCAGGGGCTTGAGGAGGTAGCTCAGGGGGTCAGGAGCATGTTCCCAGCACGTTCAAGGGCTCACATTCAATCCCCAGGTTGATGAATGAGTCCTGAAGCACTGCCGCCCATTGCCAGTTGGAACCTGATCAATGGCCTTCTGGCTGGCTCCTGGCATCACTAGGCCCAGAAGCGCTTCACTACCCGACACAGTCAGCACCAAGGGTGGCCCCTGGGCTTCCTGAGCATGGCTTCAAGGCCCAAATAAAAATCAGGGTTTCCCTTTTCAAAAAAGATGACACTATGCTGTTTACATATTAAGATCTACATTCAATTACTTCCTATATCTGGAATTTCTTAGTTATCTAAAAATCTTCATAAAGAATGAATAGTTCTGCATAGAAAATTATATGCACATTTTAAGCACTGTGTTTCCAGTTGTGAGGTATTTTTGTGAAACTAATGGGCTGTTAAGAGCAAAATAAGAATGTGGGTGAGGGACAGCAGGACAATGGTGGAGGGAGGTGGGAGACCAGGAATATGTTAGGTATGAAATCCTATTAACAGTTTGCAACCTTAGAACCTAAAATAAACTTAAAATAACTAATAAAATCACTGTATCACTGTCTTCCCGTTCATCATCATTGCTCGAGCAAATAGCGGAGGACTTGGGGAGGGCACCAGTAATAAAATAAAAAAATAAAAAATGAACAAATGGAATTCCATCAAATCCAAATGCTTCTTTACTAGAAAATAAGCTACCATTAACAAAAGACATTCTACTGAATGGATGTGAGAAATTATTCATGTCCCATACATCAGACAAAGGACTAATATTCACGCACATAAAGAATTACCAAAACTCAACAACAAAACAACACATCATCAAAGTCTTGGAAAGTTGAACATACACTTCTCCCAGAGAGACATACAAAGAGTAAATAAACGCATTATGAAATTCTCAGCATCATTGATTATCAGAAGAATACAAAGCAAAACAATGAAATATCATTCACATATGTAGAATAACTATGTTTTCAAAGACCATAAATAGCAGCAACAGCAGGGGTGTGGAGAAAAATGAGACCTTCATTCACCACTGACGCTAATGTAAATTGCTTCAGTCTCTGTGGGAAACAGTACAGAAATTATTCCAAAAAATTCAAATGGAACAACCATATGATCCTGCAATTTCACACCTAGATATCTATAGAAAGAATATATAAACACTAATTTGCTTATATAGAAACATCTATGTTCACTTCCACACTATTTATATAAAACATATATGTAAACAACTTAAGTGCCCAATAAAAGATGAGCAGATAATGAAGATGAAATGTATAGATATATAGACATATATAGGTAAGCAGATACATACAGACACATAACAAATGAAATGGAATGCAGCTATAATATAGAGGAGAGCCTGCTAAGTAAAATAAGTCAAAAGGAGAAGACAAAGTCTGGGTAATCTCACTCATAGGTAGTGTGTGTGCATAAATATCCTCTGACCACAGAACTACGGTTATAGCGGAGGACTTGGGGAGGGCATGCCCAAAGGATCCAATAGACCATGGTGGAAAGATGTGGTAGTGGATCCGGTAGGGTTAACACTGTACTCTTAAAGTGTGGAAACATCTACACTCAAGAAAACTGATGTTATTTCAATATAATTTTTTAATTAATCAGTTAGGTGCCAGAAATGCCCCACCCCCACCCCCGCCACCTTATTCACCTCAAAGCACAAAAAACAGGTAAGGGCATGTGAGAGAATCAGAAAATGAAATAAAGATTAACTGTTATACTTTTGTATGTATAGTCTTATGTATCAGGAATGAAAAATTCTATTCTTTCTAAGAAAATCGTAGAAGAAATTACACAAGTTACAAAGATATATGAATTGTAGGAACTATGTAGCCAGGGATTCAGATTCTATACATAAATTCTTTAATCATTTACTGTCTGTCACTGTCACTGTCTTCCCATTCATCATCGATTGCTCGAGCGGCACCAGTAACATCTCCCCTATGTCCTGTCTCATGCAAGTAGAGCCCAAGGACACCTGCTTGCTCCAGGAACATAAAGAGCCTCAAACCATTCCATCAGGTCATGGGAATGAGGTCTATAATTGTTACTGGTATTTGGCATATCAAATTGATTTGATATTTGATATTAATCATTTAAAATAATATAAACCTCATAAATACCATATAAGCATAACTGATAATTACTATATATTCTCATTCTAATTACATATAAAAAGCACTTACCAACAGTTATAAATAAATATTGTGACTAAATATTTTTAGTGTTTACTGAAATTAAAATATATATATATATGCTCAGGTGTTATTTTACAGAATGTTGGGAAACAATCCTAAATAATTCACCGTGACCCTTGAAGGATAATTAGTCCGGGCAGACTGCTCTGCAGATGTCAGCCTACGTCAGCCTCATAGACTGGGAAACTCTGCATTTCTGTTACCACACTTAAGCTCATCACCCTAACTTAACCAACCATTCCCATCACTACCAAGCTATGACTTCCCCAGTGAGGAGACTAGAAACTAGCCATATATCTGACAGGACAACTGGAAAAAAGCTGTTGGGCTTATGCTGTGAAACAGAACCAAGTGAAATATTGTCGCAAACGTACGCTGGTGAATACGCTCCTCAGTTACCCAACCATCTTCCTAGAGGAACTTCTTAGAGGAACTTCTGTGCCCTCAGTGCTGATCCCCAGTCTTTGGGGATGAGTAGGACCAGGAACTACTTCTGCTTTCATGTACATAATTAAAAATATAATTTTTAACTATTTACCTATGTAAGAGATAAATTTTTTCTCCCCACCCCCCCACCCCGGCCCCACACAAAATCTACCTAACTCTATGAGACAGGTCAGAACTCTGAGATCACATCCAAGTTAAAACAATTAAGATAGAAGGCTACTGAGTGGTCTGATTTGTTTTCTATTAGATTTCTGTAGATTAATTTGATCACTTGTTTTAAACAATGATAGAACTAATTTCAAAGGTATGTCCATATCTCATACCTGCAATTCTGAAATCCAGAAAGCTCTAAAACATTCACAACTTTTTCTCGTAAGTTCAGCTCAAAACATAATTTGTGGAAAGACCTCACTTGGTTGCAGACTTAATTGTGTATCTATTTTACTAGGAACAAAATCTCAAACTTTTTGCTAAATAATCTTGTGCTTAACAATGCATTGCCTAAGTGTCTTTTACAGGAGTGTGTTGGGAAAAGCATTGTGACCAACAAACCCTGCTGATCCAAAACAAATCTAGTCCCAGGAGCTTCAAAGGAGTCGTGGACCTGTGCAAAATTAACCATATCAAATATTCAGTTTATGTGTCCACGGACCTGTGCAAAATTAACCATATCAAATATTCAGTTGATGTGTCCGAAGAGTTTATCATTCCTTTACCAGATTCATAATTTTTATTTTGTCTCTTCACTCATATGGATGGAACCACACCTAGCAGTGCTCTGGGCTTACTCCCATCTCTGCACTCACTCCTGAGGGGAGCAGGGAACCATAGAGGATGCCAAAAATTGAACATGGGCAAGGCAAGTGCCCTATCTGCCATATTATTGCTCTCACTCCATGGGTTCACAGTTTTTGATATGCACTAATCTCCAATATATTCTCTAATATTTGTCATTGATTGGCTCATCTTTTTTAAAAATAAATTACTTTGCCAAGAAATCTCTCCCCCTAACACCACTGAAATTGAAGGCCAGTTTTTTGTCAAAAGCAGAAGATAATTAAATAAACTGAAAAAACCCACTAAAATTATATTTTCAGGGGGCCGGAGCAATAGCCCAGCAAGTAGGGCATTTGCCTTGCACGCGGCCGACCCATGCAGACCCGGGTTCTATCCCGGCATCCCATATGGTCCCCGAGCACCGCCAGGAGTAATTCCTGAGTGCAGAGCCAGGAGTAACCCCTGAGCATTGCTAGGTGTGACCCAAAAAAGCAAAAAAAAAAAAAAAAACAAAAAACAAAAACTATATTCTCAGTACAACTGCTTATGGAAGCTAGAGTATATATACCCTGCTCTCTGGGTCATAATGGAGATTCTGAGGATAAGTGTGCAAGACACAAGAATGCAAAAGAGACTTTCTCCTTACATGGATTGGGGGAGGATATCTAAATGTTCTTACTCTGTGCTTCAGTGTCATCTAGAGTTACACTGGGATACAATCTCGGAGATCAATAGCCCTCGCCCCCACCCCATGACCTTCTACTTTGGAAGACTGGCCTAAGGCTGCATCACCCTCTGGTCATTTAGGCAATGACTTCACTGAGACAGAAAGTCTTCTTGAAGGGGACATCACTGCACGGAAATACAGGACCGGCAAGAAGGCAACGCTTTCCTTCTCTCTGTATCAGTCAGCCATCACCTGCTGGGTCACTCTGATCCCAGAACTCCTCTTCATATAACTCCCTGAAGTACCCCCCAGCCTCCTCCTGGCCAAGGATACCAGAAACTAACATAATCTAGAAATCAGCACATACTGAGAAAACACAAGTTGACAAAGATTTACAAGGCAGTCACTCACTGATTAAGATGGACACTAATCACTGCAAGTAATGGGCTTCAAACCAGAATATTTATAATTGTGCAATAAAAGAAAATAGAGCTTCAAAAGAACTTTCAAATAAACCCGAGCTTCATTTATTAAAACGTTTTGATTAATCTGTGTTTTAACCTAAAGAAATAGCTACAATGGCTTCTATTTTAAAAAACTAATCTTGTCAAGAGGTTAAAGATAGGCTTTCATTCCTTCCATATGTGATCAATGAACTAATAAATGATTGCCAAAAACTGTCTTTCAGTTCCTTTATCAATGAGCATAGAGAAAAAAAATTGAAAAAAAAACCCTCCTGTTCTTAAATGGATGCTGTTTTATAAGCATATTTTCTTATAAATTTAAACTTTTAGTTTTGTCAATAGCAATTTTAATCATTGACACATTTCAGACACAGTATAAAAGTTCAAAACCAAAACTTCACTCCTTTCCAAATGCTGCAAATTTTAAATCAGTGAAGAGCAATGGGCTCTAGCAGCTGACAGCGCAGCTGTGGTTCAAGCCGTGTGGTTCAAGGTCAGGCTCACTCCACCATCCATTCACTGTATGACCTTGGGCAAATTACTTAACCTTCCCTGATCTATAAGACAGGAGTAACAAGGGATAGCAAGTCTGTATCTTACAGGTTTGTGGTAAGTATTAAACTATTAATAATTTAAGTCATTAGAACATTATCTGACCCTAAGTCATGCAAATGCTTACTTTACTCTAAAAGAAAATTAATTTCATAGTTATGATATTCTTTTAAAAGACTGACTTGGCCAGTGATATAACAACAGGCTGGAGTACAGGTTTTGCATGCAGGAGGCCCAGGTTCAACTCCCAGCATCACATTGTCCCCCCCACACATCAAGCATGACTGAGAGTGATCCCCAAGTCCCAAGCAGTGAGCTAGGAGAGCCCAATACACACACGCATGCGCAAATAAAAGAGAAAATGAAATTAAACAAATGGGATTAAAATCTGACTAAAAAAGTTTTTGCAATATGAAATAAGGCTAAAACTATGATGACTTGCTGAATGGGGGAAAATATTTGCATGACAGACATCTGACATCAGACTAATTAATATCTAAGATCCATAAAGTAGGCACAAAGTTCCATAATAACACAACAATCCCATCAAGAAAACGCGAAGAGGAGATGACAAACTGTACCTCAAAGAAGATATACAGATGGCCAACAGGCATATGGAAATGTGTTCATCATCACTAATTAGCAGGGAAATACAAATCAAAGGGACAATATGTCCTCACACTAGTGATAGTCTATAACAAAGACAACAGAAACAACCAGTGGAAAGGCACCGTCTTCACTGTTTGTAGGATTAATATCTGCTCAACTTCTATGGAAAACAGTGTAAACACTTCTCGGAAAATGGACCCATCAATTCCACTCCTTGGCACCTGTCCCCAAAACACTATGTATGTATGGAAAGATACTTACACACCTAAGTTCATTTTTTTATTTTTGGGTCACATCTGGCAACACTCAAAGATGTTATTCCTGGCTCTTAGCTCAAGAATTTTTCCTGGCGGTTGCCAGGGACCACATGGGATGCTGGGGATTGAACGCAGGTCACCCATGTGCAATGCAAACGCCTTACTCTCTGTGCTATCTCTCCTGCCCCACACCTAAGTTCATCGCAGCACTGTTTATAATAGCCATGATCTGGAGACAACCCAATTGGCTAATGACTAATGAATGGACAAAGAAATTGTTTTAAACACACACACACACACACACACACACACACACACACACTTACTAAAATACTATTCACCTACATTGAAAGATAAAATCTTGCCTTTTTACCACAATTTGGATAAAATTAGAGGGAACTATCTTAAGACAAGTTAGAGGAGAGAAAAAATACCAGGATCGCTCTCATATACAGTATATACAGGAACAAAGCAGGAGAATAGACAGTATCCAATATCTATTCAAATAACGTACTTTGGATTCTGATCACAGAACCAAGGTTGTGAAGGGGTGAAGGAGGGGAGGACTCAGTAGGGAGTGGGGGAAGAAAGGTACCCCAGATGTGACAGAAAGGCAGTGCAAAGGGTCTTGGGCATTTGTTGGTGGCAAAGGTGCAGTAGCTTTGTACACCAAAAGCACATTAACACACACTTTTAATCTTGTTATCTCAAATGTGATATATAAGTATATGCCCAATATTTTTCGGGGGTCACACCCAGCAATGCTCAGGGGGTTACTCATGGCTCTTTGCTCAGGAATTACTCTGGCAGTACTCAGGGAACCATATGGGATACTGGGGATTGAACCTGGGTCAGCCGCATGCAAGGCAAACGCCCTACCCGCTGTGCTATCACCCCCCATATGCCCAATATTTTTAAAGCATAAATAATTAAAGGACTTATTTCAACTTATAACTTAAGATTAGTTCAAACTTAACATGTTTGAAACCAACCACGGCAACTGAATCCACATTCCATTCCATCAGCTACATGGAATGACATTGAAATGTTGTGGCACTTATTTCAGACATAGCTCAAGGTCAGATAGTTTTTTTTAAGTCCATCATGAACATGGTAAGCAAAAATTTAAAAAGACAAACTGTCAATAAAATTTGCCTCCAATGACTCAAAGATGAGATCTTGTGACATGAGAGAGATTACAGCTAAAAGGTGAACAGGGAATGAAATAAGACCATCAAAGGTGGCGTTGCTGGTGAACAAATGGAGAGTTTCAAAACCTCCAGCGTCCTAACATGACGGGTGGACGGAAGCCGGATTGGCATGGAAAATGCCTGGAAGATAAACAGCTGCTCAGAGGGGATCCCCAGTGATCTGTCTTGCCTCACTGCTTTGTAATGTGATCTAAGGGTTCTTGAAGCAGAAATTCCACATTGGCACTTCCCTGCGATATGAGGTGTGAAATTTGCTGAACAGGAGACACCACTGAAAGTGAGTTGAGTCAGAGGCAGCTACAGACATCTCCCTCTATTTATAATGATCCTAAAGCTCGCAGGGAAGCATTCACAGAACAGACCACCCCAGGACCCCTGCGACCTGACTGTCATGAATTCCAACCCTTCCTTCAGAGAGAAGGTAAGGGCTCTACAGCTAAAGGAAACCGCGTCCTGTTTGACAGGTTATGTAAGATACCCACACCCAGTGGCACACAAACCTGGATAAAGCAACCTGCAAATGTGCTGCTCGCCTGGTTTGGCCGATTCTGGGTGCCAAGTTCTCACCTGCACAAATCAGGAAAGTGCTTCTCAGTCTAAGAGAGTCCTTCAACCATTCAGTCTGATCTGAAGCTGAAAACCTTTGGAACACAGAAGGATTTGGTGAGAGTGACCCGGCACCGCACAAGGAGGGAGACTCATTTTGAGGTGCAGTTGAGCACTTTGCTGACCCAGGGCCCAGCACAGGCACACGTGATCTTCCTGCCACAGAAGTTAGTGGCCAGTTCTCACCTCATGAGACCCACAGCAGCTCTGGATATAGCTGGGAGCTCTCTTTTGCCACTTCGCCTCTTGAACACCTTCTGTCCAGCTTTTCCTTCCCCACCCCTTGCAGCTTCTTGATTTGGGTAGGCTTCCCTGCCACAGGATCAATCCTCTAATCTCCTGTCCTCCCACCCTCCACTCATCGCCGGCATCATGAAACAACATGTCATAACATGCTGTGATTTCCAGATTTGATTTTCATCTCAAACTCTATCTTCTCCCCAAATCACAACCATCTCCCGGCTTTCTCCACTGAGTTTCCCAGCACATATAAAGCAGAACCCCTTTGATTTTTTCACCTTTATCTGCTCCTCCCACCAATGGGAGACTGTTTTGGGATATGCCCTGGAAGATCTGTGCCCCAGGACATGCATTTCCTCTTAGCACTGTACAGTTCACTAAGTAGCTTGTCCATCAAGTTTACTGTGAATTCCACGGTGAATCAAGAAAAATGATACACATATCACTCTTCTCCTGCACATAGGATGTCTTGCTCCTGGCTACGTTTATGTCTCTGCTCATATGTTATCTTATCAAAGAAGCTCTCCCTAACCATTATCCATATAAAGGTATCTCCATAAGGCACATAACAAGACACATATTATGCATTCACTATACACTAGAAGGGGATGACCCTTCTAACATATAAGCTTCATAAGAGTAGCAAATCTAGATGCTTTGTTGACCATGGTCCCGGTGTCACGTGTCACACACAGCATGTACACTGTATCAAAATAAGCGAATTTCTCTGGAAGTGCCAAAACTTTGCCAAAACTAAAATTCTTTCACACTTAATAAAGTTTAAAACTCTGCAGTTATGTGTGTGTGTGACTCAGCTGTACCTTCTCTACCCCAGGTTGTGAAGAGAGAGGATAACTTATTCTCTCGTTCATTCATTCATTTCTTCACCTACACATTCTTTTTCTTTTCAACATTCAATGGGTATCAACCACGGCCAAGTGTTACTTTTCCTGCAAGCCCCTGTCCAGTGCCCTTGACCTCATCAGACTCTTAAAAATCTTCAAATTAGTTATTGTCAATTATCTCCCTCTGAGCTCTTCCTACCCTATACCTGTGTTTTGTCCTATGTCAACCATACTCCTGTGATAAAAAAAATTTTAATTTGCATTTTCTGGTAAGACAAGAAACTCCCTGCTTGGGATTTGGACTGACAGCAGACCCCCCTTAACAGACCGACACAGTGACTGGAGGCTTCCTGGCAAGAATAATCAGACACACCCACTGGTAGCAAGAGCCCTAGAGTTACACTCTTGTTTCTTTTATTTAAAAGTAGCAGGTAGGTTTGTTTTGTTTTGTTTTTTACTAACAGAAGAATGGGACAATCAGGAAGTGTTCTTAGGTAAATATTCTGGAAAGAAGGTCAAAAGAGAGTAGAACAAACTATTAGGCCTTCCAAGAGGTGGTATCTATTGAACACCTGCCTCTATTGAGTAACGATATTGGATACTACCACTGTGGAAACTACATGAATACAGTATGACTATGATAAACCAGGTACTATATGATATATGAGTGTATGTGTGGGGTGTGTGTTGTGGGGGAGTGTGTGTATACATCTAACCTCTCCCCCGACCACTCTTTGAAATTATATATGCTATTATTTAGACCTAACAGACTAGAGCTCTCTGGGGCTATTTAAGTGGCCCCAAGGTCACTCAACTAGTAAATGGCAGTTCTTGGCAGTCCACTAAGTAGTTTATCCATCAGGTTTTACAAAGAATTATATTGTGAATCAAGGAACATGATACCTAAGCAGTGTCTGGTACTTTTCCAATAAGAAGTTTCATTAATATGTTCTAGCATGGCTCATGCCTGGATGTCTGTGCTCACTTCTTGAGTCTGTGTTGCCTCCTCCAGAGACAGGATACTGGAATATGACTCTTGTGAAGAAACCATCCATAGAACAGTAACTAATCAATGACACAAAGGACTCCAAAGACTGAGAAGATAAAATAGGGCATTCGCTGCTCTAGGTAATGAGGCACCATGATTTTTAGCCTCAATTCACCCACTACTTCATAGATTTCTGACTATAATTAACTTTTTATGCCTAAAATACAAGGAAAAAAAATAAACAAATCATGCTTTAAAATTGTCTCCTATGTAAAAGAACAGGTGTGAAATCTTCATGCAAAATAGGTTATTAGTAAGTCAACCCTGTCAGATAAGATGTGTAAATGAATTAGTTGGAAATATTTTGCACAAGACTACAGGTGCTGCTTCATTCCCTCTGCCAACCTACTCTGTGCCTTAGAAGATGAAATGTTAACATTCACACGGCAGGAAGAAGGCTGAAGTCCAGGGACCATGATCAGCCTGTCAAGGCTACTAAATGATGCGACTCAGATGCAAACACAATGCTCACCCCCATGGGGGGACCCTCCCTCATGCCCAAACCACTGTACAAAGGGCACTTTACTGAATCCTGAAATGTCCCAACCATACTTTCAGCCAGCGATCTGACTATGCTTGCCCCAGAACACCACCTTCACAAGTTAGAACATTTACAGGCAGGAACACTTATCTCCCTGCTTAGTCTAATGTTCTCTGAGGATGTTCCTATTATTAGTCTTGGCCTGGAAACTCTTCAGGCCTCGTCTTCGAACTTAGGGTAGAACCATCCCAATTAGAAAATGATGCCTCAGCCTCCTCAGCCCAGGCATTCCCTGTGGACCCAATGGGAGCTAATGTTAACTCTGAAGATTTTACTCCATACCAAGACATGTCTGGACCACTAAAGCAGAGGGTCTCAAGCATGGATACCACTGATAAGGTCACCCTCAGAACTTACCTTACATTCCGGGATTCTGTGCAAAGCAAAGAGAGCCATGATGAGATGAGACTGGGCCTCTCGGACCAGTCCTTGTAAACAACAGCTGAGGACAGGAGAGCTGAGGTGAGAGTTTCTCTGCTCCTATTCCTGGGGACAGCAGTTTAAAACCCCTTCTAAGTGACAAGTCACAACTTGAGACTCTAAAGTCAGTTTCTAAAAAGGGATTCTGTTCTGTTTTGAAAGACCTAATTATCAAAATTATTGAAAAAGAGAGTCTTTTCCCTGGTAAAACATTGGACAGAAAGAAATAGAGAAGAGAGGGGAGGGGAGGTAAAGAAAATACAGTTCTCAGATAACAACTGTTTTCTTCCAAATCTTCCCAAGTTCTCGTTCCTAATTACAGTGGCACAAAAGTAGCCCTCAAGAGGACACATGTTTATGTTTGAAAAAGAAGGACTCCCAAATATGTAAATAACCTCTGCCCTCACTTCCCCAAGCTATCAAGGAGATGTTCAGTCATGTGTGGTGCAGGGACTCTGGTGTGATTAGATTTAATCAGCAGTTCCTTTCTTTCTTCATGTAGTTCTCCAAGGCCTAAAGCAAGTGAGCATACTGAGAGGAAAGTTTGGGGACAAAGTCTAACATGCTATACAAACACAGGTTAGACATGAAAGACCTCAAAGGGTGAGGGGGACTCTGAGGAGAACATTTCAGATGACTAGAGACCAAAACCATAAACAGGTTCATCAGGAAGAGGCTCCTGAGGGCTCTGCCACAGGTGACGGTCAGCATCACTCAAGTCTTATTACCACACGGAAAGACACTGGCAGATAAGAATAACCTGTCTACTTCTAAACTCCCATTCCAGCATGCCTCTCCCAGAGCCATCGTCCGCTTACCCCCTATACAGTCTGAAAACAGATTTCTACTATAGACTGGAAACATGCTGCAAACACATAATTCTCTATTGAAAAAAGTAAATTCTTCCACACACTTTGTATGTGTCAACAACAGCTGGGATTAATGAGTCAACAATAAACTTCAAGTGCTGCGTGGCTTTCCTTCTAATGACTCTGGGTTTCTCCTGCTCAGGAAGCCCTCCTGCACTTCTGAATCTGCTTCCATGATCTGAGCAACTGTGTACATCTGATTAGGTTGGCAAGAATGAGAGCTGAATGGTGAGATTCACTACCGTTCATAGCCAGAGAAAGCAAAGCTCAAAGGGATGAGGCGAAGACTTTGCCCACCTGTGGGGGAAAATGTGAGGTAGGCTGCATGCTGCTCTGACGGCTGAGAGTGACTTCATCCCCTCCATTTGGGACTGTAATGGAGATCACATTACAGACAGCCCCACGCCACTGTCAGTACAGCCACTGTGGAGTAAACCTGGTGGCAGAGCAGTGTCAGAGCCAGCCAAGCAGCAGGAGGGGGAAATTACCACTTCCCAGGTAGTAAGGCTGAGTCTCTAACATCCACAGGCCTGGAGAGGATCAGAAAGATGAGGTGGGTATATGGGACCTGGAAAGGGACCCCAAATAGAGCAAAGGAATGAGCCAGGTAGCTGGTGTTTTTAAAGAAGCACCTTGGTCAGCAGCAATGGGCAGAACTCTAAGATATCCGTAAAGAGTGCGGTGAGGTGCTGGCGTGGATGGGGGGAAAAAGGGACTCTGATCCACTGTTGGTGGGAGTGCCGACTGCTCCAGCCCTTTTGGAAAACAATATGGGCATTCCTCCCAAAACTAGATATTGAGCTCCCATTTGATCCAGCAATAGCACTCCTGGGAATATACCCGAGAGACCAGAAAAACACATAGCAGAAACACTATCTGTACTTCTTTATTCATCTCTGAGCTATTCACTATAGCCAGAATCTGGAAACAACCTAAATCCCGAGAACAGAGGACTGGCTAAAGAAACTGTGGTTCCATCTACACTATGGAATACTATGCGGCTGTCAGAAAAGATGACATTATGAAATTTACCTGCAAATGGATGAACATGGAGACTATCATGCTGAGTGAAATTAGTCAGAAGGAAAAGGACAGATATAGAATGACTGCATTCATTAACACGACATAAATAGATACCAGTGTTTTTACTAAATGTGGGAAATGGTAATGGCAGATTAAAACCTCACCATTGAATATACACAAAGAGACTTAAGTGATAAACTCTAAATACCTGCAGGGCTAGCCACAATGTAAAATAAGAGGGAGAGAGATGCAGAGACAGAGAGAGAGACAGAGAGAGAAAGAGAGGAAACTGGGGTACCTGCTATTAAGGCAGCATGGGGGTGGGCAGGAGGGGTGGGGTACATTGGTGGTGGAAATGGGGCATTGGTGGAGGGATGGGTGCTGGTATACTGTAATACCAAGACCCAATTATGAACACTTTGTAATTGTATGTTTCACTGTGGTATAATAAAAAAAAATTTAAAAAAAAAAAACATCAAAAAAAAAAGTGCGGTGACCAAGGGTAAAGGAGGATGCCAAGTTCTGATTAAACCCAAAGAAGAGGATACACTGTAGGGCTTTGACACAGAGACCCAAAGACCCCTAAGGTTACTGTGCCACCCTAAGAGTTCAGAACCACAGAATTGCACCTAGACCAGGCGGGCTCAGTCGGCTTCCAAGCTTCTTCCTTCCCTCAACTATCCCAACCCTACTCTTACCTGGAAATCATATTCATTCCTAGCTTGGAAAAAAAATAATATCAGAAGAACCCTAAGAACCTGAACATCTTATTTAAAGAGACTCGAACACTTGCTGAAATGGTTCAGCCCTTGAATACTTGCTAAAATTATTTCTATTACTGGATCAGACCCAGTTTTCTGCATTAGACTGAATATGTACTTCCTTGCCCTCCAGCAGTGCCCCTGGAGGCTGAGATTCCTAAGGAAGACCACATCTATTTTAGACAAAATAAGCATCTTGATCTTTCTACAATATATTTCGGTATTTTGCTGGCTTGGATTGGGGATGTAAAAACAGGACAACCAATCTCCACCTTCAAGGACCTTAATGTTTTAAGGTGGAAGACATTGAAAACTTGTTACAATACTGTAAGAATATCTACAGATATGCACATCAAGATGATGATGATGATGATGATGTTGATGAAGATGATGATCATGATGATGATGTTGTGTGTGTGTGTGTGTGTGTGTGATAAAGAACATAATGGTGAACTCTAGGGACTCTGGGAAGGCTTCCAGAACTAAACCCTAAGGGTATCTTGAAGGAAAGTAATGGAAGTGGAAGAACTATTCCCTTGAAATTTCTAAAACTGATTTAGAGTGAACTTCTGTGAAAATGGCAGTGAAATCAACAGATTGTGGCAAGCAAAGCTCCCACTAGAGTACAAACAAAACTCAATTATATATCACAGAAAACAAGCTTCATCCACCCATAGCCCAGTGCGCCTGTTAACACCTAAAACCATCTCTCTGATAGAAAACAAAAGAAGCTAATCCTGTTACAGAAGCAGAAAGATTCCGGAGGCAACTTTTTGTAAATTAAGACGGAAATTCTTCAAAGAGCCCATAAGTCTGTAGAGGTGAGCTTGAAGACACAGAATTGACAAGGCCAAAAAAAAAAAAAAAAAAAAAAAGATAGAAAAGTAACAAAAATAAGACAAAGTAGAGAATCTCAACAAAACAACTAAGAATGAACCCAAGATACAAAAAAAAAAAAAAGCTACAGGAGTACAAAAGAGCTTCACCAAAGAGACAAAATATGTTTAAATATTCCAAATAGAGGAACTGGAGAGACGGTACAGTAGCTGATCTTGGTTAGATTCTGGGTACCACCTAATCCTCTGATCATCCCTGGGGGCCCTAGACTGACACAATCCAGCTTTGTGGCTACCACGCACTGCTGGATGACCTGGTAATCCGCCAGTACCACATCCTCAGGTCACAGCATTAAACCACCAGCCCAACTGGCTGAGAAGTGCTGAGGTGTAATCCCCAGGATCCTCAGTTTGATGGGGTTTCCCCCCAAGGAAAACCCTCCAGAGGCTAAGCATGATTTATAAAAATCCAACCTAATGCAACAGGCAGACTCAAAACGGGAAAAGGTAGAATATTAGATATTAAAGATATAACCACAGCCATGGACTCAAAATGGAAAGGAGTAATTAGTATAAAAAATATGATTTTTGAAAAAAATGAAGAAAGTCTATGAGAAAAAATCAGACTTCATTGGAAGGGTAAATGTAAGACATATTTGGGTACCAGAAAGTGAAGAAAAGATAAGAAAGCAGAGGCCAAATTCTAGAAAATAATAAATAGCCAAGAAATGCCTGAACCTAAGGAAAGAAGTAACCTCAGAAGCTAAGCAAACACCTGAAGCTTTCATTCTAAAAAGCCTATACTAGAACATATATTAAATTACCAAAGCCAGTGATAAAAAAGATTAGAGATTATACAGGAAAGAAAATAATTAATATAAGAAGGCATCTTCATTAGACTTCTTAGCAGAAACCTATAGGCTAGAAGGGTAGAACAATATACACTAAAGGAAAAGTCACATAAAAGGCCTCTACAGGTTCTTGTCAGACTTCTTAGCAGAAACCTCACAGGCTAGAAGCGAGTGAAAGAGTATATATTACCAAAAGATAAAATGTCAACCAAGAAGGTTTTATCATGCAAAATCACCATTCAAATATGACAGAGAAATAAAGGCTTTTCAGACCAAATAAAAGATAGTTTATCACAAACCCCAGACCTGCTCTACAAAAAAAAAATAAAAGTTGAAAGGGATTCTTTTACATGAAAAGAATATATTAAAGGTCACAAGATCTTTACAAAAAGGGCAAAATAGCAATACAATAAGAGAAAAAAAACACACAGGGAGTGATACGAGTATGACAATAAAATTAAAAATATAGAAAAAGAGGAATAAAATTGAAATTAAATAAATATAGATTGATTCCAGCACAAAAAGTAAACTTTTATGTACTGATTCCAACACAAAAAGAAACCAAACTTAATCAGATATAGAAATTATTCAACCTACATTAATCACAAAAAAAAAAACTAGAGGAGAGGCATTTAAGAAAAGAAAAAATCACCAGGATAAGCCATCACAATACAAATAAAAGGAAAATAAAGTTTAAAAACCCAACACAAACATCCAAACAACCAGAAAGCAAAAGATTAAAGACAATAAGACCAGGAATCAATGACCAGGATGAAATGTGAGGCATCTGAAAGCACCCTCACAAGGTGGGTCTCTGCATTGACCCCACCCCAAACTGTGTATATGAAAGATTCACATCAGATATAAAGACAAGTACAAACTTATAGTGAAGTACTGGGCCAAGGTGTCCTAAGCCAAAGGGTGCAAGAGAAAATGGCAGAGAAACAAGTATTGTTTGAACAGACCGTCTGAAACACAAATATCAAAGCATAATCAAAAGAACAGAATCCTGCTGGGTTTGTCAATGAATCTTCAAAAGTTGAAAGAGAGAGAACAAGGAGAGAGAGAGAATCCTAGAGAGAGAGAGAGGATGAGGGGAGAGAAAGAGAGAGGAGAATGAGAGAGAAAGAAAGAGAGAGAAGAAGGAGAATGAGAGAGAGAAGAGGAGAATGAGAGAGATAAAAAGAGAGAGGAGGGGAGAGAATAGAGAGTGAGAGAGAGGAGGAGGAAGAAAGAGAGGGGGTTACAGAGGGGAGGAGAGAGAGGAAATGGGAGAGGGGAGGGAGAGAAGGAGCACATAGAGGGAGAGAAGAAGGGGATAAAGAGATAGGGAGAGAGGAAGAGAGGAAGAGGGAGAGGAGGAGGAGGAGAGAGAGGGGGAGAGAGAAAGGGGGTGAGGATAAAGAAAGAGAGGGAGAGAAGAGGGGGAGAATGAGAGAAAGAAAGAGAGGAGAGGAGAGGGAGAGAAAGGAGAGATAGAAAGAAAAGGGGCAGAGAGGAAGAGAAAGTACTGTCTCTGTTTAAGTAACTAAAGCAGCTTGTTCAAACTTTTTTAAAATTGAGGGAAGAATCAGGAATATTCCCAAACACATTCTGTAGGCAGCGTCTTACAATCCCTCAGTCATGAAAGGATGGAGTAAAAGAAGAGTACAAACTATATGGCTATCTTTGGTATTTGCGACATGTAAAAATTTTTTCAACAAAATTTTGCAGTGAATAAAACAGCAACTTTATTGAGAGATCATTTATCTGCAAAGTAAAATTCATCTCTCAGAATGCAAGGATGGTTCCATGTATTCAAAACAATCAATGTAATATACTGCACTTTGCTTTGGCAAAAAAGAAGAGATAGAAAATCATTAGTAAGATAAGTTAATGGAAAGCCATGTACAGCAGAATCCAATGCAAAGTTAGAAAGCGGAAGAAGCAGTTCTCTAAAGCGTGAGAGGGCTCTATGCCCATAGAAACATACAGCTAACATCATATTCAGTGCGATGGGGGAAAACCAAGAGAACACACTTTCACATGGGATCTGGAACAACACAGAGGAGAATTGCATTCACACCCATCCCTTCACTCTGCAACACTGTCTGAAATTTCAGCCAGAACAATTAGGCAAGAAAAATATAAATATATTCAAAACTAAGAAAGAAGGAATTTTTACATATGACATGAAAGTATCGTTTAAAAAAAACCACTTGGGTTTCATCCAAGAATCTATTAGAAAAAACGGAATGAGAACTTAGTAAAGCTGCAGGATAATCAATTGAAATCTGCATTTTATACAAAGTGAACTGGAAGAAAAGAGAAAATGATTACAATAATCCCATTTTATTTGCATTACAATATAACACATACTTCCATATTGTAATGCAAATGTAAATCAATACACCTGAGAATAAATCTTATAGATGGTGAAAACCTATACACTGAGAACTATAAGACGATCTCTCAAAGTTAACAGAAGACACAAAGAAACAAAAAGGACAGGCCGCTCTCTCTGAAAAAGAATATAACACCCATCATTTAAAATGGTCATCTTACCTAAGAGTACAGTCCAAACAATCCCTCTCTATTATTACCAGTAGCACTGTACACAATAAGAAACAAAACCAAAAGAGGAGGAAGAAGGTACTGGGGGCATTTGGGGAGCCCCCTGGACTGAAGAGATTTAACATACCCGCCCTTCAAAGAGAAGAGTATGGGCAGCAAGAGACCCAGAGACTAAGACAGAGTTGGAATCTAGCAGGATTCCTGGCCCCAGCTCCTTTTTATATGCATTATTTCCCTTACAGTATTTCCTACCACTAACTGGTTTCTCTCAATTCATGACTTTTTATTCTTCCAGAACTGTTAACAGATAAACTGGAAGATCACTCTGTCTACAAACACCAAGTGAGAGAATCCCAGAAGAAGGCTCTGATAAGGTGTAAAGCTTGGACATGTGACCAAGCATCCTGGACTCATCCTAAGGGCCAGAATCCGGAGGCAAGTAACAGGAGAAGTTGGCAGCATCATTTAATCAAGGGGAGCAGTGGGGGCCACACTCTAAGCAGGGCTACCAAAGGTTTTCCACTCACAAGCCCTTTGAGAGGACAATTGCTCCACCCTGGATAAGAAAACATATAAAAATCTCAGTAAAGAAATCAAACATATGTGTAACTGATAAGAAGTCATTGGATTAAAATAAAATGTTGGACTTTTGGTTTTGGTTTTTTGAACCACCCGGCAGTGCTCAGGGGTTATTTCTGGCTCTGCGCTCGGGAATTACTCCTGGTGATACTATCAGGACCATAAGGGATGCTGGGGAGGATTAAAGACAGGCCAACCATGTGTAAGAGCATTTTTCTCCCATGCTTACTATATCTCGCCCCTAAAAGGTTGGAGGAGATAGCGAAGCTGGCTGAACATTTGCCATACATGCCAACCCAAAATGCAATCCCCAGCATTCCACTTATGAGATTCCCATTCCCCACACCTGGGTGTTCCCTAACCCCAAAGCCAGAAGTAAACCTTCAGCATTGTTGAGTGTAAATTAAAGAACAAAAAGTAAAAGTAAATTAAAATACTGCAGCCCTCCCAAGAGTAGATTATATAATCCCAAAAGGAGTCATGCCCTGGCTGAAGGAATGAGGGCTTTCAAAGAATATGAGACTGATCAAGGAAGGGAAGGAGGAAGGCGTGCCAGTCTCAAAACAAACCAGGCAGGCCTATGAGACATTTTGCTTCCACTCAACATTTCCTTGGATCCAACAGTGCACAAACTATGGGCTATTTTCCATCACTTTGATATGCTCTATCTTTATCTCTGACTCAGCTCATTTTGCCGAGGGACCACCTGCTGTAGAGCTACAGTTGACCCCAAGTCATTAAAACAACAT
>JAJIBD010038533.1:0-40855 GCA_021461705.1 Cryptotis parvus
CAGGAACCCTTTCCTTTAGTTCCAGTGGAAATATAACTAAACTTCTCAAATAAAAAAAATCGCTCTTGTTTACTCCATCTCTAATCCCAGTTCCCATGCTATAGAGAAATTACTGTGTAAATTTTTTCAGCATGAAATAAACACACAAATGCTTCAGGTTTGTTATATTGTTCCACCCACAAAATGACTTAAAAAAATTATACTACTTAACCTTAAACTCAAAAAGTTGATAAAGACCTAAGAGATAAAGTACACACAAATACTTAAACACTAAATTTAAAAAATTTAGAATCAACAGTCCCTCCAACCAAGTACCTCAGTGACTATTTCAGGCAGGATCCACTGTTAGAACAAAGAATGGAACACATGGAATTCTGAGGAAACACAGACAGCTGTTAAAGTCCAGTTCCAAATCTAAGTGCTCACCTAATAGAAGCAATGAAATTCTTAGAGAAGAATTAAGAGAGTGATTTTACAACAAAATTTAAATATTTATAACAAAACAAAATTAGCTTTTCACTTTTATAAGAAGGGGACAGGAGGGGGAGGGAGAGAATGAGCTTTACAACACCAAACAAAAATCTACATATTTACTTGAAGACTAATGGAGTCAGCCACAATCAAATTTCTCAAGCCCCACTCTTCAGGGCTTCTCTGTTGTTGCATTTTTTAAGAAGCAAACAAATATTTTCCAAGAAATATTTAAATGATTTTTATATAAAGATTTACTGTGTAATGTATTTACCATCTACTAGATTAGATAGTAGAAACAATATATTAAATATATTAATATGAATACTATCTAATATTATCACTAATATGACTATTATCTAAAACTTAATCTATCATACCTATAACCTATTTTTCTTAGGTTATAAACCTAAATATAATCTGGGCAGGTCCCATTGAGCATCTAAGTAATAGAAGAGTTATCACTATACAAAGAAAATTGACACAGAGAGATTTCTTTTTAACACTGTAATGTTGGCCCAACAATCTTTTAACACTAGAATGTTGGCCCACCACCCACCTTTTCTAAGATGGTAGATAAAAATAGATGTAAGTAGATGGTGGAAATAAAAAAACAGATTTAGTATTATATACTATCCCCAAATAGTTCAAATGGAGTATCTTGTTTACCATAAAGTCTGCAATTTGTGGCATGAACCTCCCTAATATACCATTTTATCTGATTATATTTTTTACCATAAACTAAGTCAGTAGTTTTCAACCACCTGTCCAGAGAGGTGCAGGTTGGCGCAAAGCTTGCAGATTCCTGATAAATTTATTGTCCCTGAATACATTATAAAGCTGGATTACTTAGTGATGCTATTATGTTACCTGTGTGTAAATATTCTTATTAGAAATGGTTATTTTTCTGCCTTTGTAAGGAAGAAATAGTTTTCTTACTTTCTCACCAGTGTAAGAAAATTGGAAAAACCACTGTACTACTTAAAAATAATTAAGAAAATTCTTAAAAAGCTTCATAGTAATTATATATGCAACATGATCAGCAATGTATTTGGTGGGCGCTGAGATCTTCCCCAGATAATATATTAATAGGCAATATGGGCCTTCCAAAGCAAGATTAAATGATAGATAATCTGGGCTGATATTAGACATTCGAGGTTAAGGCACTTGTCTTCCATATGTCCTACACTTGGTTTGATCCTACCACCCTAAACTACTCCCCCAAAAGAACACCAGGAGAGATCTCTCAGTGCAAAGTCAAGAACAGACCTAAGCACAGCCAGGTGTGGCCCAAAAACAATTTGAAAAAGAATAAAGAATAGCAATAAAGGAATGTCAACTAGAAATTGAGCTCCCATTTGACCCAGCAATACCACTTCTGGGAATATAGTATCCCTGGGGCCCAAAAACATTTCATTCAGTGTTCATTGCAGTACCTATTCACAAGCCAGAATCTGAAACAGCCTGAGTGCCTGGAGAACAGACAACTGGATAAAAAAAAAAAAACTATGGTACATCTACAATGGAATACTATACAGCTGTTAGAAAAATGAAGCCAAGGAATTTGCTTAAAAATAGATGAACATGGAGAGTATCAGTTGAGTGAAATGAGTCAGAAGGAGAAGGACAGATATGGAATGACTGCACTCATTTGTGGGATATAAAAATAGTATGAGTCATTATCCAAGGCCAGGAATAAAAGGACCAAAAGGACTGGTCACTGGTTTGAAGTTTGCTATAAGTGTGTGTGGGGTAAAGGGCAGTTAGGGATAGATATGGACCAGTATGATAATAATAGTTAGAAATGATCATTCTCGACAAGAACTGAAGGCTGAAAGTAGGTAAAAGGATATACATGATAACCTTTCACTATCTGTATTGGTAAACCATAATACCCAAAAAGAGATGAGAGAGAGTGAGAGAGAGATAGAGAGAGAGAGTATAAAAGAGAGAGAGAAAGGTTCGCCACAGTGGAGAGAGAGGGAATTTAAAAACACTGGTGGTGGAAATACAGCCAGAAGGGATGAGTGTTGAACATTGTGAAACCCAATCAAGAACAACTTTGTAACTTTGTATCTCACTGTGATTCAATTAAAAATAAAATAAAAGGAATGTCAGGCAATGAGATATAAGAGAAAAGGAGTTCCTATACTTTCCACCCAAGTTAAAGCAACTTATAGGTTAATAGTTAATTATGACATAGCTTCTGACTGGTCTGGCAAAATCCCCTTCCTAATGGGAAATATTTGTCTCTGGACTGGAGAGATAGTACATTGGGTAGGCATTTGCTTGAATGTGGCCAACCCAGGTTCAATCCAGCATACTATATATGGTCCCATGAGAGTGCTGCCAGGATGATTCTTTAATGCAGAGTCAGGAGTAATCCCTGAGCATACTATGTAGCTGTAATATATATAATATATAATTAATATAGTATATTATTATATTTATATATACTATAAATGTTTATATATATATTTATATTTATATATAAATATTTATATATTATATATATTTGTCTTTTTTAACTTTATAGCCAGTCCATTATATTTTCAGTTGTTGAAAAGATGATGGGATGGCTAATCAAAACAATGGCCGTCCCTCTGTGGTGTAAAGTGGTATTTCATTGTTGTTTTGATTTGCATCTCTGCACATATTCAAAAGAGCAAGAACAATAAGTGCTGGTGGGATGTGGGGAAAAGGGGGACACTCATCCATTGTTGGTGGGAATGCTGGCTGGTACAGCCTTTCTGAAAACAATATGGACATTCCTCCAAAGACTAGAAATTGAACTCCCATTTGACCCAGCCATACCACTCCTGGGAATCTACTCTGGGAAACCAAAAATACGCAGCGGAAACACCATCCCTACTTTTATGTTCATAGCAGCATTATTCACAATAGCCAGAATCTGAAGCAACCAGAGTGCCCAAAAATCGATGACTGGATAAAAGAAGCTTTGGTACATCTACACAATGGAATACTATGCAGCTGTTAGGAAAAATGAAGTTATAAAATTTGCCTATAAATGGATGGACATGGAGAAGATTATGTTGGAGCGAAATTAGCCAGAAGGGAGAGAGACAGATACAGAATGACTGCATTTATTTGCATAACATAAATATATATGTACATATTATGATACCAATATCCAAGGTCAAGTGAAACATATATCAGGAGGTCTTGTCAAAGGTGGAAATTATCACAAACGTGTGGGAGTCAGAGGCTAGGTAAGACAGAAAATGGAACAGTGTGCTAACAATTGTCGAGGGTACTAATGCCAACCTAGAACTGAGCATTAAATAGAGGCAAAAAGATACACATGACAACCCTTTTAATGTATGTTCTGTAATCCATAGTCTGAGGGGAAGGAAAAGAGAAAGAGAGAGAAAGGGAAAGAAATAAAGAACCTGCCATGGAGGAGGGCTGGGGAGGGGGAGGGAACCGGGGACGTTGGTGGTGGGAGATGGGCACTGGTGGAGTGGATGGGTGCTGGAACACTGTATGACCAAACCCAAATATGAACTTTTTAATTGTATATCTTTGTAATTGTAAAATAAAAAATTAAAAAAAAAAAGAATGGCCAGGATGATGATCATGTTTCAAATTAGCAAATTGTTCAGACATCACAAATACAATCTACCCAAAACAGTAACAGACACACATGAAACACTCAGCAATGGTCCATTATTACCGCCTCTGCAAAACTTTGGTTGTTTCACTGTCACATCCTTTTTTCACCACCAATATGTTTTCAAGGATACAATATAGTCTTCCTACTATCCATGAGTTCAATTCTGGTCTCAATAAGGCAGGAATGAACAAAAAGAAATATTTTTTGAATTGATGCTTAACATTAAAAGATCTAAAACAAATTAATAATGTATCTTTACAAATCAAATGGTTTTATGGTTTTAGCAAAATTAAAATCATTTTCACTTTATACAACCCTTGATGCCAAACATTTATGGTATTTCTAAGACTTGTTTGCCACCCAACCCCAAGGCTATTTCAAGTATGACCTGGTCAGCAATTAGTTATTGGAGACAAACAACTAAACAGTCTAGTTAGCTCATCCACAGATCCTATTCCAACACTAGCTGCCTCTAAGGAAAAAGGGGAGCCCAGGCTTACAGCTTCAATCTGCACATCAGAGAATTCGCCTCCAAGTACCTTCAGCCTCTTTTCCCCTATGTTTTCAAACGCGACTTCTAAGGCAATAGTTAATAAAAAATAAAAAGAGCAAAGAGATTTACACCTCCCATAAGCCACTGCCTAGAGTACCTGGGATCTTAACTCCCTCTTTGCCTTGGACTTATGAGGTCCCTCACACTGCTCCCTGGTACACTGGTCAGTCCATTATAGTACTGATTGTTACATTTGTCTCAACCAAATCACTCTCTGATCAGACCTGGCACAGACCAGAGAGTCCAACTATTGATACATACAAGACAGGTGGTGATTTTGACAGGACTCAAAGCTGAAAAGAATCAGAAATGGCGGAATAGATGAGAAATAATGACTCTGATGGGGCCAGAGGACCCGGGAGTTTGCTGCCTTGAGATCCACTGATTTGCCCACAGCTGACCTGGGTCTGATCCCTGGCACCCACATGGTCCCCTTGAGCCTCACCAGGAGTGATCCTGAAACACAGAGTCAAGCTGAGATCCCTGAGCACTGCCAGCGTGACTCCGTAAAAAAATAAACTAAAATAAAACAATGTGCAAACAGTTACATCATAAATTACCCTCACACAAAACAGTTAAAATAATTTTTTCTCCTGGTGGCCCGATGCAAGCTGTGTTTTGCTCTATAAGACACAGAAAACAAAATTAAAGCTAAACAAACTAGCGATCATAGGGTTAGTCTAACATGCACATATTAACCACATTTTATCACAGTATACAGTAATTAGAAAATAATGAGAAAACACGCTACTTTTGTGTATAAGCAGACGATTTCTGTCGGGAATCTTTAATCTCCTTTCCCCAAATTCCACAGGAAAGAAGAGCCAAAACACAGAAACATTTACAGACTTTATGAAACTGCTAGCATCATCAAGGCAGCAAAGAGTGAAGCGTAGAAAATTAGTTCTACATTTCTGGCTATTTCACCAGAGCTGCACCTTTATTTCTAACACTAATTTCCTAACATACAGAACCAGTAAGTATTTTAGCTGCGCCCAGCAAAGCCGTTATAGTCTTAACAGCTTAAGGAGGAGCCCATTTTGATTTGGCTGGAGAGATTTGATGCTAGCTAGCAGCCAGTTACAAGACACATGCTGGTGGCTTAAGAAGCAGGAGAGTTACTTGTCAGCGTCAGAGGAGGCTCATGCAAGAGGCTTAGCGTATCTTGTTTCTGGAGCTGGAGTACTTACTACGGCATGGAGCAGGGACACTGGACTTAGACAGTGACAGAGACTGAAGGAGGGAACGGCCACTGTGAAGGCACCATCTAGAGTTATGGAGAACTTTACCATTACAGAGAAGAGTCACAGAGACAATCACCAGGCGGCAAAGGAGATGAGCCTGGCCAGCACAAAGGACAACTCATAACTGCGTCCTGAAAAGGACTTAGTGTAGTGTTCACCATAATATCACACCCGACAAAAACAAATCCACCTTTGAGGAACTTGAAACAAGCTAAACTGTGGGCAGACATCACTGTTTCATTTTACATCCACACAGGTGCCACAGGTCTACATCACACCTCTAAGTAGGCTTAAAAAATGATAAAACTAAGGGGCTGACAACCCCATCAAAATATGGGGAGAAGAAATGAACAGAAACTTCATCAAGGAAAATTCGAATGGCCAAAAGACATGAAAATATGTTCATCATCATTAGTCTTCAGAGAGATGCAAAACAAAAAACAACAATGAGATATCATTCACACCACAGAGACTGGTACATATCTAAAAGAGCAAGAACAACAAGTGCTGGCATGGATGCGGGAGGGGACATTCATCCACTGTTGGTGGGAGAGTCAACTGGTACAGCCTTTTGGAAAAACAATATGGACATTCCTCCAAAGACTAGAAATTGAACTCCCATTTGATCCAGCCATACCACTCCTGGGAAGCCAAAAACACATAGTGGAAACATCCATCCTAATTTTTATGTTTATAGCAGCACTATTCACAATAGCTAGAATCTAGAAACAAACCAGAGTGCCTGGAGAATGATGACTGGATAAAGAAACGTTGGTACATCCACACAATGGAATATTATGCAGCCATTAGGGAAAATGAAGCTATGAATTTGCCTATAAATGGATGGACATGGAGAGGATCATGTTGAGTGAAATTAGTCAAAAGGAAAAAGACAGATATAGAATGACTGCATTTATTTGCATGACATAAATATATATATTCATTATGACATAAATAAATATATATATATATAGATACCACATCTAAGGTACGACAAAACATGGATCAGGAGGTCTTTTCAAAAGTGGAATCTACCACAAGTGTCTGGGGAGTCAGAGAGATTGGTGACAGAGAAGGGAACAGTGTGCTAACAATTGTTGTAAGCACAATACCAGCCTAGAACTGAGTATTAAATACAGGCAAAAAGATAAACATGATAACCTCTAAGTGTATGTATCACAATCCACAGTGTATAAGAGAAGGAAGAGACAAGAGAGAGAGAGAGAGAGAGAGAGAGAAGAGAAAGAGAAGAGATAAAGAACTTTCCATAGAGGCAGGCTAGGGAGAGGGGGAGGGAATCGGGACATTGGTGTTGGGTGTGGCACTGCGGAGGGATGGGTGCTGGAACACTGTATGATGGAAAGCCAGACATAAACATCTTTGTAATTGTATATCTCACAGTGGTATAATAAAATATTTATCATTTTATTATTTTTTATTATCTCTCCAAGGGTTGAGAGATAGCAACAGTGGGCTGGGTGCTTGCCTTACATACACCTAACCCAGATTCCATCCTCAGCATCTCTATGGTCCCCTCAAGAACCTCAAGAAAATCACTTGACGAATGTAAAAACAGAAAATCTTGACTGTAAGTTTTGTATAGTTTTATGGAGCTTCAGCCAGTGAAAATCTTCTGGCGAATAAAATACTTTCAAGGTCATGTAATGAACACTTACCTTCACTGGTGCTACACACTGTGAAATCACGCACCAGGCGAGGACTTTCCTAGAGAGATTTTAGGCGATGAGCAGGAATAAGAACGTGAGCGATCCAGAAGCAATGATTCCTGAAAGAGATCAGAACAGTTGGATTAAAGGGAAAGTTTGGTAAAATAAAGACTTAAAAGCATATTCCCGCCCAAGCTCTGAGTGGTGGCTACCCTCCCTTCACCTCCAGGGCGGCTACAGCTCCACAAACACCACAAATCCAGCAAAGCAGGACAAGAGACAGACCAGACTCCAGGCCTACGGCAGGTTTAGATAATAATGAAGGTTAGACCAGGTCCTCCCAGATCTTACACATTTATACACTGTAATGATCATTGTAATTGCAACAAACTGGAAGGTTGATTGGGAATAGGGAATTATAAACACACTAGAACTCACTATTGAATATCACACATAAAGACTTCACATCATAAAAAACCATAAATATCTGTAGGACAAGCCACAAGCGAAGAGAAAGAGAGAGAGAATAGAGACAGAGACAGAGACAAAGAGAAAGTAAAGGCACCTGCTATAGGTGAAGGCTGGGGTTTGGAGTGGAAGGAGTAGGGGGACATTTTACAGTATTACTAATATTATGAGATATAAGGATACAACATAAAGATAAGCTCATCTTGTAACACTATTAGTACTATTTTCACCAGTGCCCCATTGGTGGTGGGAATGGGGCAACTGGTGGAGGGATGGGTGCTGGAACAGTGTGTGACAGAGACCCAATTGAGAACATCAATTGTGTATGTCATGGTGGTAATAATAAAATATAAAAACAAAAGAATACTCCTACCTCTGAGATACTCAATCTGGGCACAGAGGAAATCTTTTCTACCTGAACATTCCTGATAGCAGGTTGCTTCTGTTTTCCCCTCATAAACTTATCTTTTTATTCCATTGGTAAACAACTTTCCAGAATTGCTCCTTGTACATACCTGTGGAGGCAACTACACCACTCTAACCAAGTACTTGCAAACCCAAACTTTAAAATCACACACATCTTTCATTGCCTATTCAACAACACACAAGACCTTATAAAATGTGGGGTTTCACTTTCCTTTCATAGTGAATCTAGTAAAATTTATATAAACTGATATCTCTCCTGGTAATGATTATTCAAAGGCAGAGGAATAGCTCACTTTTAACTACAAACTTGTCTTACTTCCTAACCAAAGTTTAGGCTTCAAACGTTAGCTGCCACCATGAGGAAAAAATGTTCCGAGAACAAATGTACATTAAAGTAAATGTCTGAACATATGAATGTATCATGTCTAGAAAACATTCTGTTCGAATGCTTATTTTTCAACAGACCATGCAGAGCAGAGGTTCCTAAACTGATTTTGTCAACTATCCTTCAGGAAAAAAAAAAGGTTACTGAGTACCTTCTTCAAGTGAACAAATTAAAAGTAGCCCCAACTGAAGCCAAAAATATGTGCTGTGAACACCATCCCTACTTTTATGTTCATAGCAGCATTATTCACAATAGCCAGAATCTGAAACAACCAGAGTGCCCGAGAATCGATGACTGGATAAAGAAGCTTTGGTACATCTACACAATGGAATACTATGCAGCTGTTAGGAAAAATGAAGTTATGAAATTTGCCTATAAATGGATGGACATGGAGAAGATTATGTTGGAGTGAAATTAGCCAGAAGGAGAGAGACAGATATAGAATGACTGCATTTATTTGCATGACATAAATATATATGTACATATTATGATACCAATATCCAAGGTCAAGTAAACATATATCAGGAGGTCTTGTCAAAGGTGGAAATTATCACAAGCGTGTGGGGAGTCAGAGGCTAGGTAAGACAGAAAAATGGAACAGTGTGCTAACAATTGTCAAAGTACTAATACCAACCTAGAACTGAGCATTAAATACAGGCAAAAACATACACATGACAACCCTTTAATATATGTTCTGTAATCCGCATCTGGAAGGGAGGAAAAAGAGAAAGAGAGAAAGGAAAGAAATAAGAACCTGCCATGGAGGCGGGCTGGGGAGGGGGAGGGAACCGACATTGGTGGGGTGGGAGATGGGCACTGGTGGAGGGATGGGTGCTGGAACACTGTATGGCCAAAAACCAAATATGAACATCTTCGTAATTGTATATCTCACGGTGGTATAATAAAATATTTATAAAAAAAGTAGCCCCAACTGTATTTCCACCTACTACCACGGCCCCACCATCTGTTATCCACCAGTTTGGAAACACTTATCTAGAACTCCGGGGAATGATGTCGAAGTTATTTCAATTTGAACCCCTGGTAAGGACCTGCTACTTTTCTTCCTACCATCGTAGTTATATATTATTTTTATTATATTGGCAAGCTATGTGCATGTTCAGGAAGAGTAAGACCACTTAAAACACGATTTTTTTGTACATCCTAGAAAAAATTTAATACTCAACAGAATGACATCAACGCCATTTTTGGCACCCAACTCCCATTCAATGCAGTGACCTGAGGTTTAATCCCATTCCACCCATTTTTTAAATACCATTTCAGATTAGAGCTAAAAGAAAGTACAAGCCTCCCCACCTTCTCCTTCTGAAAGTAAGAAGTTCTATGTGTTTTAATTTGTTATGGGCGAAGAAAACTAAAAAAAAAAATTATATTTGGTGGGTGGAGAAAAGCTCAAAATTTTTTCTAGTAAGAGTATGCCTAGTATGCAAAATAGAACTCATGAGATCAAACGAAATTGGAGTGTTCGACTTTGGGAGAACAAGAGGAAGCTATGAGGCACAGCACAGCCGAACTCCCCACAACTGTCCCCAATAAAAAGTTTTTGCTTTGTCCTACACAACTGTCCTCTACACAGCACCCATCCTCTGCCTCGAGTGAAAACACACATCTGTGTTGGGTTTCCTAGGCACGTGAAGGAGATGCAAACAGAGTCTGGCTCCAGCCGCCCTGGCCCTGGGTACCTGAGTGCGTGCTCCAGGAGAGCGCTCTGGGTCTGGTGCGTCATGGGAGCACAGCCTCAGTGGCCTGTATACTCCTGGCATGTGGAGCCATCCCATGCCCCTCACAAAACCCCCTGTATCCGAAATACAAATATAATCACTTTCCAACCAATGGAGCCCACCATCCAAGCCCTCTGGCAAATCTGCATGGTATAATTAGGAGCAAAACTAGATATGTTTTATAGGGTGATTCCTCTAAAAGTGAACAAACGGAACCATTCCACAAAGGCTGAATGGCGCCTTGTTCCGGCAATGATGTTTTTCACAATTCCATTCTGAATACAAAACTAATAAGCATCTACATTCACAACCACACCCAGGTCTTAGTCTCCAGAAAACATCATATGACTTTCAGATTTAAAAGATTGTGATGGATGCAGCTACCTCCAAGGCGAATGAAAGGGATCTGAGATCAGGGGCCTGGATTTCAACATTCTGATTCAATTTCTGCAGCAGAGGAGACCTGACTAAAACATCTACTGCTCTGAAGTAACTTCTCTGCTCAAAAACATAAAGTTCTACTTATGCCCTGGGTGAGTTGTTATATACACACACACACATGCTCATATGCACATATATGTATGTGTACATATACATGCATTATTATAAGTATGTATATATACACATATGTATGTAGATATGTATGTATATGGAGTTAGAATAAAGCTGTTTTGGTATATTATAGAGCATACAGGAAAATAAGGCATTATAACAACCAGTTCATACAGACATCTCTGTAAAGGGCGATTGAAGCCTGTATGGTAGCAAACTTTAAAAAGAAATAAATGACCAATAATAGAAAACAAAAGAGAAGAAAATATATGTCCAAACACACAAAAACATTTCTCTGCAAGGCTGATAGAGTTTAGTTGTTTTTTAAAGCAATAAACAAAATGGCACTATAATGTAAAAATACCAATAAGAGGAAAACTGTTTCATGAAACTGACAAAGTTTAGGGTATTCCAGAGATTAGTTCATGCAGCCAGAAACGCCCAAGAAACATGGCCTGTGCCTTGGTATGCCTTATTTATCCCCATCACCAAGCCAAGTGAAACTGGATGTGAATCAAGTTTTGATCATTTAAACCTATTCAACGCACCTGGGTTTCTTTGCATAAGACCTGATGTTGGAAATCAGTGTCAGAAATGGTCAACTCCTCCCAAGCATAAGAGCAAGTCTGTGTACTGGAGGGTTGGAAAACAGTTAACGAATCTATGAATTAAACAAACATTATCTGTGGATTTGTCAATGGTTTATACCATCACAAGTGTGTGGGGACAGAGAGAGAAGAAAAGTGTTTGCCACAGAGGCAGGCACAAGTGGGGGCCAGAGGGAAATGTGGCATTAAATTGGGAAATATGTACTGGTGGAGGATGAGGGTTGGAACACTGTATGACTGAAAACCCAACCACAATAGCGGGTAACGGTTCATCTACAGTGGCATATTAAAATTTAAATAAATAAAAATAAATAGGCAAACAAACAAACATTCAGCCAGCTTATGAGGTTCAAAAACAAAGAAATAAACAACAGTTTGCAGGTGTGACTAAAACATAATGTGTTTTTCAGACTGAGATGGATGAATGTAGACAGCCGTTTCCACACTTAAAAGAGACCTAACTAACACCAGACTACCTTGACTGGAGGCCGCTTGATACAGACAGTGATTCCGTCCGTGAGATCTGCATCCAGGTGGTCTCAAAGAAAGTCCAGCTCATCCCCACTGGGGAATCCTGCACTCCAGACGAGCTCTGAGAAGCCGGGGGAGGTAGGAAGATTGGACAGTTCCAAGTGTCCTTCACTCTCACTATCGGCATCCAGAGCATCCAGGCTGGAACTGAAACACAGAACAGTGGCCACAGGAGTCAAGGGCCCAGTCAGCCAGCACCAGGGTCGGGCTTTCATGTCCAGAGTTCCTGAGGGGGTTGGGTGCTGGGTCCCCATTTAACATCTAACATCTTTACATTTGTCATTTGTTTCCCTCTCTCCTTAAGATAAAATTTTATGTTTCCCAAATAATCATTTCTACCTGAGACTGAAGCTGATTTGCCACTGGCCTCAGCTAAGTCTATTTTGTCATTTTAATTATTAACCACATCTTATTCTAATAGTCTAATAGACATGTAGATGTAGCTGAGCCTCTGGGCTGTCTGGGGGAGCTGGGGAGAGACCTGCTTTTGGAATCCTGAAACAGGTCCCTCTTTCTCTTCAGTGTGTGTCTGCCCCTGTCTCTGTCTCTCTCTCCCCTCTGTGTGTATGTCTCTCTGCCTTCTCTGACTCTGTCTCTCTTTTCTCCCCATCCCTGTATGTGCCTGCCTCTCTGAGTCTTCTCTGTTTCTCTTCTCTCTCTGTCTCTCTATCTCTCTGTCTTTCTGCCTCCCTCTCTGTTTCTCTCTCTCTCTTCCTTTCTATCTCTCTCTGTCTCTGTTCCTCCCTCACTGCCCCTCCTCCCTCTCCCTCTCTCTCTCTGTCTCCTTTAATTCTCTCCTCTCTCTTCTGTTTCTCTCTCTCACTCTCTTCATATCTCAATTTCTTGCCACTATCAGGTTTGGTACCAAGGAAGGACCCAAATGCATCGTTATCAGTTTTAGAGATGTGAAAGTCAAGTAAACGTTACTTTTACAGAATGTTTCATGTGTCACTGTGTTTAAAACAAAAATTTTAGGCAAACCATTTCTAACATAATTAAATCTCTACGGATAAAACATTAATGCTATACCTAATAACAAATGTAATGATCAAACAAACTGTTTAAAAGACATTTCTACAAAGGTGACATTGTAGTTTATCCCAGAGAAAGCTTTCTGACAGAATGTTTCTGCGAAACACCATATTTACCTGTACACTATATCTGATGCAAATTACTCATTGTCATCCTGAACTCCTACTGTTGTTATTTGTGTAAAAACTAATAAAACATGGCAGGATCTACAAAAAGAAAAAATGATTCCATGAGAAATTCACCACAGAAACAAAGAGTGATTCTGTTCATCGACTGCTTTTTCCTAACTTTGATAAACCATAAAATCAAAGGAAAGAATTTGACCTGCCACATTCCTGACTCATTCTTTAACATTTACATTTTAAACCGCTCACACATGAAGGCCAACAGCTTCACACCCAGGTCAACATCAGTGCACTTTAAATGGATTCTGGGTTTGGCTGCTAGTGACTTACTTTATCAACAAATATATGAAACTATATTATTTTAAATCTAAAGGAACTGAGAGTAAGATTTTGAATTGGGCCAGTTTGTGTTTTGTTTTGTTTTTTGTTTTTAAATTGGGCTATGCAACGACCCCTAGTTGGTCAGCTCAATAAATTGACTCTTAAAACCAAGACCCTATTTGCTGTGTTTTGAATGTACTAAGTCTTTTGCCCTTGAACTATTTCTCACTCTCAATTCCTGACAGTGAGCAAGGCTGGAGCCTGGCACCTGGGAGGGTTTTTGATGTCGGGTTTCCAACCCAACCACCCTAAACGATTGACGGCCTTCAGCTTGACATAGAGAAGGAAGGACAATCTGTGGGTAATAGATTTCCAATGCAGCCCTGAAATGTGTTAGAATCCATAAAATGGTCTTGCATAAAAAGTGAAAAGGTAAGATAAAGATCTCACCGAGGTGAGGAATGTTGATGGTCTACAGTTCCTGAAGTATAAAAATTGGTCCTCATCTTCTTTTCTTGAGCTGACTTTTGCTCTTCCCAAATCCATCGGTAATACCAAAAAGAAAAGCTTGAGTTGGAGGCATGAGCTGGATGGCGTATGGAAGCGGCGCTGGGTCCCAGCACTGAAGTCACACGGCGTCCCCGGCAGGGTGTTGGCCAGGGCCAGCCTCAGGCAAGGTGCTTGCAGCTCTGCGGTGCCAGAGCAGAACCCATAAGCTCGGGACAGGGGCGCTCGTGAGCCCTCTAAATTAATGTAATTTATATCCAAGTCATCAACCTGGTGGAAAGAAGAATATCTGCTGAGCAATGGCTGGGAAGATTGGCTTAGTTGAGAATAAATTCCCCCCCAACTTGGAAAACTTTCCGCCTATTGCTCTCTTCTGCATTGTTTGTGTTTTTGCTTTGTTTCATCTTAAATGAGTTCTTTTCATGCATTCGTTTGGTGGCTACCCCAAGACAGGAGAAGGACTTGCTTTTTATAAAATTATGCTTTATCATTAAAACCAGGGACTGATTGCTTTCTATTTTGTAAGTCACTGTCCAGAAACGAAGGGAGGATATCTTAGGATCTTAAGCAGAAAACGAAATAGTAAGCACCTTTCGCTTAAAAAGTAGTTCATTTGACTCTGGGTAGTCCATAAATGTCTTGGCACATGGCTCAGGAGTCGGGGCACATGCCCTCAACGTTTGAGGTCCTTTTCAGAATCCCAGCACTTCTGGTGGAGGGACGAGTATTGTGAACACTGGGACTAAACCCAATCATAAACAGCTTTGGGATGGTGATTCAACTTAAAATTAAAATCAAAAAATTTATTTGAAAACAACTTATTAAATTTTTAATTTAAAAATAATTTAAAAATTAAAAGTTCCATTAAAGATAAAACAAATTCCAGTGTGGGGTTGTTGGGGGGAAAAGTCTCCCCAAAACAATATCAGATAAAAGTGAAAATAAGTAAAACAATGTAAAATGTCTCTCCCTAGAGACAGAAAATGCCCCCAAAGTTCCATTTATCCATAAACTGCACAATCTAAGCAAGGAATTGCTTATACTCCTGTCAAAGATGTCACAGAGAGAAGAGGAGTTAGTGAGGTCATGATCATCTCTGGCCAGATGAAGTCTAGCCTAAAATGTAAGGAGCCCAGGTAATCAAAGTGCTTGCCATGAGCAAAGTTTAAATGCTGGTAGGAGGGGAGGTTATTAGATTACAAAATGAACCCTTCTGGGGACTAGGTAAGAAGAGAGTGACACCATCTAGACACTTGAGGGTTGGAGCAGAGATATTACAATGGTCAGGGTGTTTGCTTTGGTGGGAAGAGATGGCCCAGATCTCAATCCTCAACACAGATTTGGTCCTCTGAGCACTTCAGGAGTGATCCTGAGTACAGTGCCCGACTAAGCCCTGAGCAATGTAGGTGTGACTCAAAACATAAACAAGAATCAGACACACTGTAGGGTGAGGGAAAGGAAAAAGGCAGAGGAAGGTGACAGGTCATCTCAATTATCATCATAGAAATTTGTGAGTGCAAAGCAATCAATGAATGCTAAAAAATTAATAAGTAAAAACAATTGAGTCCTGAGGCTTATAGAGACCTCAAACTACCCCCCTCAAGACACTTTTTTAATTTAAAATATTAGTTCTGTAGTACAGGGGAGGTGGGTGCGTTCCGGCAGGCAGCCAACCTACTTTTAATCTCTGGCATCCCATGGTTCCCCAAGCATTGCCAGGAGTAATTCCTGAGTGCAGTCAGAAGTAACCCCTGAGCATCGCCATGTGTGACCAAACCAAACAAAAATAGCTTTCTGTAGGGCAGAGCAATAGTATAGTGGGTAGTGTTTCCATTACACACAATCAACCCGGTTCCATCCAGAACCACACATGATCTTTCTAGCCTACCAGGAGGATCCTGAGTCCAGAGCCAGGAATAAGCATTGAGCACTGCTGCTGGGTGTGTGGCCCAAACATCAGAGAGAAAGAACAGTCATCTTTTCTGAGAAGAAACTTGGGAGATCAAAGATAACATTAGAAGGACAAGTTCATGCCAAGTGCCTCCTAATCACATATATAACCTGAATCTAATCATGAGGAAATACATCAGCCAAAAATGGAAATAACATCCCAGCAAAACAAAACTTCATTCTGGCATTTTTTCAAAGTGATCACGTCGACCAGAGCGAACAGCCCAGCTGGTAGGGGCGCCTGTCTTGCACGCAGCCGCCTGTGCTGGCCTTTTTAAACAATCCTCAAAGATCTGATAGATCCCCTGAGCACCAGAGTGTGGTGTTCTGAGTGCAGAGCCAGGAGTAGCCCCTGAGCATTACGGTGTGACGCAAAAACAAAACAAAAACAAAGTGGATCACGTCAAAGAAAAAATAAAGACTAAGATCTCTCCTTTCCCAGATTAAAGGGACAAGAAAGACACAATTACTAAATGCAAGCTTGTCATGGTTTTCCTATTACAAAGAACACTACTGGGACAATTAGTTAAAACTGCATAAGGGACTGAAAACACAGCAGGGATGGCATTTGCTGACCTGGGTCCAAACTCATCCTATATGGTCCTGAGCACCAATTGTGAGTAATTCCATTATACAGAGCCAGGAGCAATTCTGTGCTGAGATTGCTAAGTGTGAAAAATCATGCGTGGATAGATAGATGATAGATAGATAGATAGATAGATAGATAGATAGATAGATAGATAGATAGATAGATAGATAGATAGATATTAGATAGATATAGATAGATAGATAGATAGATAGATAGATAGATAGATAGATAGATAGATAGATAGATAGATAGATAGATGTGCATCAGTAACTCCTGACGTAGTACATGCCCATGGTTTTAAGAATAACCCATGAAATGCTGAATGGTAAAGCAGAAACCATATCACTTCTTTAAAACTGTTTAATTATATACACAATATACAAGGAGCATAATTAAACATTTTCAAATACGGACAAACACCGGAACAACAAAGCGTGGTCTAATAATAACATTCGTGGTAATTTGATAAGGGACTGATCTGTAAATGCCATATCCAAATGAAATGTATTTTCAAAGTGTTTTATAGGACAGCAATTGTCATGTCGATTTCCATCAAGTAGGTTGATAACTAAAAATAGAGCAGAGTGCTGTGAATAAACAGACGGTCTTCCGAGGTTTCTGTGCCAGAATTTTTTAGAACTCAAAGGAAGTAAGAAAAGAATGTTTTTTTCAGAATTTTAAACATGTACAATTTGAAATTATTTTGTCTTTATTGTTCAACTTATAGCACCAGCAGTGGTCCTGCACCTCCACCACCATAATGAACCTACACTCACACCCAGACCATCAACTCTGTGACGTGCTTCCAGGTTTTTACTCTATTTCTGTGCTTGTTACAGACTCAGAAACCTCTGCCCCATTTCAGTTACTCTTGTTGTTTGTCCATGTCTCTCTCAAATTCATGCTTTGTAATGTTAAAACAATACTTCCTTTGTCTGATCAAAATTCCTAATAGGGCCAGAGCGATAGCCCAGCAGGTAAGGCGCTTGCCTTGCACGCGGCCGCCCAAGCCAGCCCGGTTCGATCCCCGCATCCCATATATCCCCAAGCACCGCCAGGAGTAATTCCTGAGTGCAGAGACAGGAGTAACCCCTGAGCACGCGGATGTGACCCAAAAGCAAAATACCCCCAACAGAAATGATCTCCTAAATTACATCTGCGATTTTCAAACACATGAAGATGTCGTCTCCCAAAATAGGACTCAGTCATGTAAAGGCAATGAAGTACTCCACTGTGTCTCAGAACAAAAGGAAATGAGAATTCAAAAAGTTTTTATTTGAGTACTAAGAAAACTCCCAAGTAAGAATAAGACCATTATCACCAGAATGTGGCTGTAGCACACTGAGGCAATCAGCCCGCCTTTACAGAACACCCTAATTCCTTGTCCTGAATTGTTTGCATTATTCTAGAATTTGCAATAAGAGTTTATATTCAGCTATATACCCCAAATATCTGCATCAGTTATTTATGTTGTGTCTATCCGGAGTTTATGGGATCCCTGTCATTCTGAACAAGCAGCAATCTGTTCTGTTTGAAACCATGCAACTGTTGTAACATGTTTTATAACCAAGAAAAAGGAAGGAAAAAGCAAGGAGATTTCAAGTGTCAAATTGGAGTTTTACTTTAAGAGAAAAATAAATTCATGTCACAAAAAAGACACAAAACACACACACACACACACACACACAAGACTCTACAACCACGTATATTAACAACAAATGGCTAAAATACCTGGATCGTCTCAGAACATAAAGAATGTTAATAAATTATACATTTCCAGCTCAGTAGATAAAAGAAGAAATTGCATTGCTAAAAAACACCTCAAATCATCCATAAATTAAAATGGTATCTTCAGATATAAACATATATTTTACTTTTAAAAAAATATTAAAGGGGCCAGAGCGAAAGTCCAGCAGGTAAGGTATTTGCTCCTGTATGTAGCTGACCCGTGTTTGATCCTTAGCATCTCATATGGTCCTCCCAAGCACCACCAGGAGTAATTGCTGAGTGCATGCCAGGAGTAACCTGATATTGCTGGGTGTGATCCAAAAGCAAAATAAATAAATTAACTAAAAATATCAAAATTTGACATGGCTGAGTGATAGTACAGTAAGTAAGACACTTCTGTAAATGGCTACTGCGATCAGTCCTGCACCCATTATGGTCTCCCTGCCTGCCAGAAGGGATCCTGAGCACAGAGCCAGGAGTAGGCCTGAGTGCCTGTAGACATATGATGCAAAAATATATATTAAAAATTAGAAATTACTGAGTAAAGTATAAACCAAGAATGAATCCATCTACAGATGCACATTTGAACCATCTGTTTATGAGCTATAAATCATGAATTTCCATCTGTAAATGGTGGGGATTTTAAAAGGTTCCAGCTTCCCTGTAACATGACACCATTCTGTTTTAATAGTAAAGTTCTATAACCCAAGTACATAATAGGTGTGCTGTAAGGATTACCAAGTAATTTATATTACAGGAGCAATTGGCCGAACCCAAAACTCTGCTTATAATCTTTGGCTAGCCTGAATGTCACTTCTTAATCTGTTCCTACACAGATTTTTTGGCTTGTTTGGTTTTTTTTGAGCAGTTGCAGCAAAGAAATTGGTCTCCCAATGAAATATTTCATATTTTGTTTTGGGTTTTTTTGAGGGCCACACCCAGCAGTGCTCAGGGTTTTCTCCCTGCTCAGGATCACTCATGGCAGGTTTAGCGGACCATATGGGGTACAAGGGTTTGAACCCAGGTCAGCCATATGTAAGACAAGTGTCCATCCCATGTACTTTCAGCCCCTCATTTCCTACTTCAATTCCACTAAAATGTCAATTCTTCTCATTTGAAGTGGCTCGAGACCCCTTCTACTGTCTTCTTGGTAGAACCAGATGGGGCATGTTCTGATTGACGAGTATGAGGAAAAGTCACTGATTATGAGAGACCCTCAACATCAGCACCTGAGTGACTGATAAGATTTTGGAAAGAGAGAAGATCCCCCCTTCCTCACAGTCACACCTTTACCTGATCTATAACCTACAGTTTGCTTATAGACTTCACTACCTCCATCCACTATATCAGAAATCTGGGTCTGCAGGAAGGAATGATAGGGTATGTGATTTTTGGAAGACATCAAAGGAGCGATCTAGTGGAGGAAAAATGAAAGAAAAACAAAACATTTATTATAGTCAAACTTGATGGGGATGACACCTCACAGTACAAGTGCCCTGGCTACACCGCCCATAGATCTTAGTGTGGAGCTTGCCAGCACTCAGGAGTCTCTGAGGACAAAACCTGCAGTGTCTAGTGAACAGGAGGGAGCTATGCTTTAATGAGATCAAACTGTAAATCTTACCTGTTCTATGCACTGCTCTAGTACTTGAGCTAGTTTGGTCCAAGATCTACCTTCTAAATCTAACCAGAAGAAAAAAAGAAACATAGGAGCTTGAGGAGGTAGCTCAGGGTCAGGAGCATGTTCCCAGCACGTTCATAGGGCCTGGGCCACATTCAACCCCAGGTTGATGAGTATGAGTCCTGCAGCCACTGCCGCCCCCACGCCAGTCGAACCTGATCAATGGCCTTCTGGCTGGCTCCTGGCATCACTAGGCCTTGTAGCGCTTCACTACCCGACACAGTCAGCACCAAGGGTGGCCCCTGGGCTTCCTGAGCATGGCTTCAAGGCCCAAATAAAAATCAGGGTTTCCTTTTCAAAAAAAAATATGAGACTATGCTGTTTTCACATTAAGATCTACATTCAATTACTCCTATCCGGAATTTCTTAGTTATCTAAAAATTCATAAAGAGTGAATAGTTCTGCAAAGAAAATTATATGCATATTTTAAGCATTGTGTTTCCAGTTGTGAGGTATTTTTGTGAAACTAATGGGCTGTTAAGATAAAATAAGAATTGTGGGTGAGGACAGCAGGACAAATGGTGGAGGGAGGTGGGAGACCATGAATATGGTAAGTATGAAACTTATTAACAGTTTGCAACCTTAGAACCTAAAATAAACTTAAAATAACTAATAAAATCACTGTACACTGGCTTCTCCCGTCCATCATCAGCTGCTCAAGCAAATAGTGAGGACTTGGGGAGGGCACCGTTCAAAATAAAAAATAAAAATGAACAAATGGAATTCCATCAATCCAAATGCTTCTTTACTAGAAAATAAGCTACCATTAACAAAAGATATTCTACTGAATGGATGTGAGAAATTATTCATGTCCCATAAGCATCAGACAAAGGACTAATATTCACGCCACACATAAAGAATTACCAAAACTCAATAAACAAAACAACACATCATCAAAGTCTTCGAAAGTTGAACATACACTTCTCCCAGAGAGACATACAAAGAGTAAATAAACGTATTATGAGCTTCTCAGCATCATTGATTATCAGAAGAATAAGAAGTAAAACAATGAAATATCATTCACATATGTAGAATAACTGAGGCTTCCAAAGACCATAAATAGCAGCAGCAGCAGGGGTGAGAAAAAGAGACCTTCATTCACCACTCACGCTAATGTAAATTCGTTCAGTCTCTAGGAAACAGTACAGAAATTATTCCAAAAAATTCAAATGGAACAACCATATGATCCTGCAATTTCATACCTAGATATCTATAGAAAGAATATATAAACACTAATTTGTTTATATAGAAACATTTATGTTCACTTCCGCACTATTTATATAAAACATATATGTAAACAACTTAAGTGCCCAAGAAAAGATGAGCAGATAATGAAGATGAAATGTATAGATATATAGACATATATAGGTAACAGATAACATACAGACACATAAAAAAAATGAAAGTCGGAATGCAGCTTATAATATAGAGGGAGAGCCCTAAGTAAAATAAGTCAAAAAAGGAGAAGACAAAGTCTGGGTAATCTCACTTATAGGTAGTGTGTGCATAAATATCCTCTGGACCACAGAACTACGGTTATAGCGAGGATTTGGGGAGGGTATGCCCAAAGGATCCAATAGACCATGGTGGAAAGATGTGGTAGTGGATCCGTAGGTTAACACTGTAAACTCTTAAAGTGTGGAAACATCTACACTCAAGAAAACTGATGCATATTTCAATATAATTTTTAATTAATCAGTTAGGTGCCAGAAATGCCCCAACCCTCACCCCGCTCACTTTATTCACCCAAAGCACAAAAAATAAAAGGGCATTAGAGAATCAGAAAATGAAATAAAGATTAACTGTTATACTTTTTAGGTATAATCGTATGTATCAGGAATGAAAAAATTCTACTTTCTAAGAAAATCACAGAAGAAATTAACAATAGTTACAAAGATATATGAATTGTAGGAACTATATGCTAGGGATTCAGATTCATACATAAATTCTTTTTTGAATCATTTACTATCTATCACTATCACTGTCTTCCATATCATCGATTTGCTCGAGCTGGCACTAGTAATATCTCCTCGACTCCTATCTCATGCAAGTAGAGCCCAAGGGACACCTGCTTGCTCCAAGAACATAAAGAGCCTCAAACCATTCCCATCAGGTCATGGGAATGAGGTCTAGAATTGATATTGGTATTTGGCATATCAAATTGATTGATATTTGATATTAATCATTTAAAATAATATAAACCCTATAAATACATATAAGTATTGAACTGATAATTACTATATATTCTCATTCTAATTACATAAAAAGCACTACCAACATATAAATAAATATTGTGACTAAATATTTTTAGTGTTTACTGAAATTAAAAGAGATAAATATATGCTCAGGTGTAAAATTTTACAGAATGTTGGGAAACCCAAATAATTCACCGTGACCCTTTGAAGGATAATTAGTCCGTAGCAGACTGTTCTGCAGATGTTAGCCTACGTCCAGCCTCATATAGACTGGGAAACCTGCATTTCTGTTACCACACTTAAGCTCATCAACTTAACTTAACCAACCATTCCCATCACTACCAAGTTTTCTATGACTTCCCCAGTGAGGAGACTAGAAACTAGCCATATCAGACAGGGACAACTGGAAAAAGCTGTTGAGCTTACGCTGTGAAACAGAACTAAGTGAAATATTGTCGCAAACGTACGCTGGTGAATACGCCCTCAGTTACCCAACCATCTTCCTAGAGGAACTTAGAGGAACTTCTGTGCCCTCAGTGCTGATCCCCAGTCTTTGGGGATGAGTAGGACCAGGAACTACTTGCTTTCATGTACATAATTAAAAATATAATTTTTAACTATTTACTCATGTAAGAGATGAAATTTTTTCTCCCACCCCCACCTCCCGGCCCCCATCATAAAATCTACCTAACTCTATGAGACAGGTCAAACTCAGAGATCACATCCAAGTTAAAACATAAGATAGAAGGCTACTGAGTGGTCTGATTTGTTTTCTCTATTAGATTTCTGTAGATTAATTTGATCACTTGTTTTAAACAATGATAGAATCCACTCCAAAGGTATGTCCATATCTCATACCTGCAATTTGAAATCCAGAAAGCTCTAAAACATTCACAACTTTTTCTCGTAAGTTCAGCTCAAAAACATAATTTGTGGAAAGACCTCACTTGGTTGCAGACTTAATTGTGTATCTATTTTACTAGGAACAAAATCTCAAACTTTGCTAAATAATCTTGTGCTTAAAAATGCATTGCCTCATGTCTTTACAGGAGTGTGTTGGGAAAAGCATTGTGACCAACAAAACCCTGCTGATCCAAAAACAAATCTAGTCCCAGGAGCTTCAAAGGAGTCGTGACCTGTGCAAAATTAACTATATCAAATATTCAGTTTATGTGTCCACGGACCTGTGCAAAATTAACCATATCAAATATTCAGTTGATGTGTCCGAAGAGTTTATCATTCCTTTACCAGATTCATAATTTTTATTTTGTCTCTTCACTCATATGGATGGAACCACACCTAGCAGTGCTCTGGGCTTACCCCATCTCTGCACTCACTCCTGAGGGGGAGCAGGGAACCATAGAGGATAAAAATTGAACATGGGCAAGGCAAGTGCCCTATCTGCCATATTATTGCTCTACTCCATGGGTTCACAGTTTTTGATATGCACTAATCTCCAATATATTCTAATATTTGTCATTGATTGGCCCATCTTTAAAATAAATTTCTTTGCCAAGAAATCTCTCCCTAACACCACTGAAATTGAAGGCCAGTTTTTTGTCAAAAGCAGAAGATAATTAAATAAACTGAAAAACCCACTAAAATTATATTTTCAGGGGCCGGAGCAATAGCCCAGCAAGTAGGGCATTTGCCTTGCACGCGGTCAACCCATGCAGACCCGGTTCTCATCCCGGTATCCCATATGGTCCCCCCGGCACCGCCAGGAGTAATTCCTGAGTGCAGAGCCAGGGGAGTAACCCCTTGAGCATTGCTGGGTGTGACCTAAAAAGCAAAAAAAAAAAAAAAAACAAAAAACAAAAACTATATTCTCAGTACAACTGCTTATGGAAGCTAGAGATATATACCCTGCCTTCTGGGTCATAATGGAGATTCTGAGGATAAGTGAGACACAAGAATGCAAAAGAGACTTTCTCCTTACATGGATTGGGGGAGGATATCTAAATGTTCTTACTTTGTGCTTCAGTGTCATCTAGAGTTACACTGGGATACAACCTGAGATCAATAGCCTCACCCCCCACCCCATGATCCTTCTACTTTGGAAGACTGGCCTAAGGGCCAGATCACCCTCTGGTCATTTAGGCAATGATTCACTGAGACAGAAAGTCTTCTTGAAGGGGACATCACTGCACGGAAATACAGGATCGCAGCAAGAAGGCAACGCTCCTTTCTGTATCAGTCAGCCATCACCTGCTGGGTCACTTGATCCCAGAACTCCTTCTCATCATAACTCCCTGAAGTACCCCCCAGCCTCTCCTGGCCAAGGATACCAGAAAACCAACATAATCTAGAAATCAGCACATACTGAGAAAAACACAAGTTGACAAAGATTTACAAAGAAGTCACCCACTGATTAAGATGGACACTAATCACTGTAAGTAATGGGCTCAAACCAGAATATTTATAATTGTGCAACAAAAGAAAATAGAGCTTCAAAAAAGAACTTTCAAATAAACCCGAGCTTCATTTATTAAAACGCTTTGATTAATCTGTGTTTTAACCCTAAAAAGAAATAGCTACAATGGCTTCTATTTTAAAAAACTAATCTTGTCAAGAGGTTAAAGATAGGCTTTCATCCCTTCCATATGTGATCAATGAACTAATAAATGATTGCCAAAACTGTCTTTTCAGTTCTTTTATCAATGAGCATAGAGAAAAAAATTGGAAAAAAAAACCCCTGTTCTTAAATGAATGTTTTATAAGCATATTTTCTATAAATTTAAACTTTAGTTTCGGTTCAATAGCAATTTTAATCATTGACACATTTCAGACACAGTATAAAAGTTCAAAACCAAAACTTCACCCCTTCCAAATGCTGCAAATTTTAAATCAGTGAAGAGCAATGGGCTCTAGCAGCTGACAGCGCAGCTGTGGTCTGCCGTGTGGTTCAAGGTCAGGCTCACTCCACCATCCATTCACTGTATGACCTTTGGGCAAATTACTTAACCTTCCCTGATCTATAAGACAGGAGTAACAAGGGATAGCAAGTCTGTATCTTACAGGTTTCAGGTAAGTATTAAACTATTAATAATTTAAGTCATTAGAACATTATCTGACCCTAAGTCTGCAAATGCTTACTTTACTCTAAAGAAAATTAATTTCATAGTTATGATATTCTTTTTAAAAGACTGACTTGGCCAGTGATATAACAACAGGCTGGAGTACAGGTTTTGCATGCAGGAGGCCCAGGTTCAACTCCCAGCATCACATTGTCCCCCCACACATCAAGCATGACTGAGAGCTGATCCCTAAGTCCCAAGCAGTGAGCTAGAGAGCCCTACACACACGCATGCGCAAATAAAAGAGAAAAATGAAATTAAAAACAAAAGGGAATAAAATCTGACTAAAAAGCTTTGGTAATATGAAATAAGGCTAAAACTATGATGACTTATTGAATGGGGGGGAAACATTTGCATGACAGACATCTGACATCAGACTAATTAATATCTAAGATCCATAAAGTAGGCACAAAGTTCCATAATAACACAACAATCCCATCAAGAAAATCTTCAAGAGGAGATGACAAACTGTACCTCAAAGAAGTATACAGATGGCCAACAGGCATATGGAAATGTGTCATCATCACTAATTAGCAGGGAAATACAAATCAAAGGGACAATATGTCCTCACACTAGTGATAGTCTATAACAAAGACAACAGAAACAACCAGTGGAAAGGCACCGTCTTCATTGTTTGTAGATTAATCTCTGCTCAACTTCTATGGAAAACAGTGTAAACACTTCGAAAATGGACCCATCAATTCCACTCCTTGGCACCTGTCCCCAAAACACTATGTATGTATGGAAAGATACTTACACACCTAAGTTCATTTTTTATTTTTGGGTCATACCTCAGCAACACTCAAAGATGTTATTCCCGGCCCTTAGTCAAGAACTTTCCTGGCGGTTGCCAGGGACCACATGGGATGCTGGGGATTGAACGCAGGTCACCCATGTGCAATGCAAACGCCTTACTTCTGTGCTATCTCCTGCCCCACACCTAAGTTCCGCAGACTGTTTATAATAGCCATCATCTGGAGACAACCCAATTGGCTAATGACTAATGAATGGACAAAGAAATTGTTTTAAACACACACACACACACACACACACACACACACACACCTACTAAAATATTATTCACCTACATTGAAAGATAAAATCTTGTCTTTACCACAATTTGATAAAATAGAGTGGAACTATCTTGAAGACAAGTTAGAGGAGAGAAAAATACCAGGATCGCTTCCTCAAATACAGTATATACAGGAACAAAGCAGAGAATAGACAGTATCCAATATCTATTCAAATAACGTACTTTGATTCTGATCACAGAACCAAGGTTGTAGTGAAGAGGAGGACTCAGTAGGGAGTGGGGAAGAAAGGCACCCCAGATGTGACAGAAAGGCAGTGCAAAGGGTCTTGGGCATTTGTTGGTGGCAAAGGTGCAGTAGCTTTGTACACCCAAAAGCATATTAACACACACCTTTTAATCTTATCTCAAATGTGATATATAAGTAGCTGTCCAATATTTTTCGTGGGTCACACCCAGCAAATGCTCAGGGTTACTCATGGCTCTTTGCTCAGGAATTACTCTGGCATACTCAGGGAACCATATGGGATACTGGGGATTGAACCTGGGTCAGCCGCATGCAAGGCAAACGCCCTACCCGCCGTGCTATCACTCCCCATATGCCCAATATTTTTGAAGCATAAATAATTAAAGGACTTATTTCAACTTATAACTTAAGATTAGTTCAAACTTAACATGTTTGAAACCAACCACGGCAACTGAATCCACATTCCATTCCATCAGCTACATGGAATGACATTGAAATGTTGTGGCACTTATTTCAGACATAGCTCAAGGTCAGATAGTTTTTTTTAAGTCCATCATGAACATGGTAAGCAAAAATCTAAAAAGACAAACTGTCAATAAAATTTGCTCCAATGACTCAAAGATGAGATCTTCTGACATGAGAGAGATTACAGCCAAAAGGTGAACAGGGGAATGAAATAAGACCATCAAAGGTGGCGCTGCTGGTGAACAAATGGAGAGTTTCAAAACTCCAGCGTCCTAACATGACGGTGGACGGAGCCGGATTGGCATGGAAAATGCCTAGAAGATGTTAACAGCGCTCAGAGGGGATCCCCCGTGATCTGTCTTGCCTCACTGTTTTGTAATGTGATCTAAGGGTTCTTGAAGCAGAAATTCCACATTGGTACTTCCTGCGACATGAGGTGTGAATTTGCTGAACAGGAGACACCACTGAAAAGTGAGTGGAGTCAGAGGCAGCTACAGACATCTCCTCTATTTATAATGATCCTAAAGCTCTGCAGGGAAGCATCCACAGAACAGACCACCCCAGGACCCCTGCGACCTGACTGTCATGAATTCCAACCCTTCCTTCAGAGAGAAGGTAAGGGCTCTACAGCTCAAAGGAAACCACAGTCCTGTTTGACAGGTTATGTAAGATACCCACACCCAGTGGCACACAAACCTGGATAAAGCAACCTGCAAATGTGCTGCTCGCCTGGTTTGGCTGATTCTGGGTGCCAAGTTCTCACCTGCACAAATCAGGAAAGTGCTTCTCAGTCTAAGAGAGTCCCTTCAACCATTCAGTCTGATCTGAAGCTGAAAACCTTTGGAACACAGAAGGATTTGGTGAGAGTGACCCGGCACCGCACAAGGAGGGAGACTCATTTTGAGTGCAGTTGAGCACCCTTGTTGACCCAGGGCCCAGCACAGGCACACGTGATCTTCCTGCCACAAAGTTAGTGGCCAGTTCTCACCTCATGAGACCCACAGCAGCTCTGGATATAGCTGGGAGCCTCTTTGCCACTTCGCCCTTGAACACCTTTCTGTCCAGCTTTTCCTTCCCACCCCTTGCAGCTTCCTGATTTGGGTAGGCTTCCCCTGCCACAGGATCAATCCTCTAATCTCCTGTCCTCCCACCCCTCCACTCTCCGCATCATGAAACAACATGTCATAACATGCTGTGATTTGTGATTTGATTTTCATCTCAAACTCTATCTTCTCCCCAAATCACAACCATCTCCCCGGCTTTCTCCACTGAGTTTCCCAGACACATATAAAGCAGAACCCTTGATTTTTTTCACCTTTATCTGCTCCTCCCACCAATGGGAGACTGTTTTGGGATATGCCCTGGAAGATCTGTGCCCCAGGACATGCATTTCTCTAGCACTGTACAGTTCACTAAGTAGCTTGTCCATCAAGTTTACTGTGAATTCCACGGTGAATCAAGAAAAATGATACACATATCACTCTCTCCTGCACATAGGATGTCTTGCTCCTGGCTACGTTTATGTCTCTGCTCATATGTTATCTTATCAAAGAAGCTCTCCTAACCATTATCCATATAAAGGTATCTCCATAAGGCACATAACAAGACACATATTATGCATTCACTATACACTAGAAGGGATGACCCTTCTAACTATAAGCTTCATAAGAGTAGCAAATCTAGATGCTTTGTTGACCATGGTCCCGGACACGTGTCCCACACAGCATGTACACTGTATCAAAATAAGCGAATTTCTCTGGAAGTGCCAAAACCTTGCCAAAACTAAAATTCTGTTCACACCTAATAAAGTCTAAAAATCTGCATGTGTGTGTGTGACTCAGCTGTACCTTCTCTACCCCAGGCTGTGAAGAGAGAGGATAACTTATTCCCTCGCCCATTCATTCATTTCCTCACCTACACTTCTTTTTCTCTTTCAACATTCAATGGGTATCAACCACGGCCAGTGTTACTTTTCCTGCAAGCCCCTATCCAGTGCCCCTGACCTCATCAGACTCTTAAAATCTTCAAATTAGCTATTGGCCAATTAACTCCCTCTGAGCTCTTCCTACCCTATACCTGTGTTTTTGTCCTATGTCAACCATACTCCTGTGATAAAAAAATTTTAATTTGCATTTTCTGGTAAGACAAGAAACTCCTGCTTGGGATTTGGACTGACAGCAGACCCCCTTAACAGACCGACACAGTGACTGGAGGCTTCCTAGCAAGAATAATCAGACACACCCACTGGTAGCAAGAGCCCTAGAGTTACACTCTTGTTTCTTTATTTAAAAGTAGCAGGTAGGTTTGTTTTGTTTTGTTTTTTACTAACAGAAGAATGGGACAATCAGGAAGTGTTCTTAGGTAAATATTCTGGAAAGAAGGTCAAAAGAGAGTAGAACAAACTATTAGGCCTTCCAAGAGGTGGTATCTATTGAACACCTGCCCCTATTGAGTAAACGATATTGGATACTACCACTGTGGAAACTACATGAATACAGTACGACTATGATAAACCAGGTACTATATGATATATGAGTGTATGTGGTGTGTAGTTGGGGGGAGTGTGTGTATACATCTAACCTCTCCCCCGACCACTCTTTGAAATTATATATGCTATTATTTAGACCTAACAGACTAGAGCTCTCTGGGCTATTTAAGTGGCCCCAAGGTCACCTCAACTAGTAAATGGCAGTTCTTGGCAGTCCACTAAGTAGTTTATCCATCAGGTTTACAAAGAATTATACCGTGAATCAAGGAACATGATACCTAAGCAGTGTCTGGTACTTTTCCAATAAGAAGTTTCATTAATATGTTCTAGCATGGCTCATGCCTGGATGTCTGTGCTCACTTCTTGGAGTCTGTGTTGCTCCCTCCAGAGACAGGATACTGGAATATGACTCTTGTGAAGAAACCATCCATAGAACAGTAACTAATCAATGACACAAAGGACTCCAAAGACTGAGAAGATAAAATAGGGCATTCGCTGCTCTAGGTAATGAGGCACCGATGATTTTTAGCCTCAATTCACCCACTACTTCATAGATTTCTGACTATAATTAACTTTTATGCCTAAAATACAAGGAAAAAAATAAACAAATCATGCTTTAAAAAATTGTCTCCTATGTAAAAGAACAGGTGTGAAATCTTATGCAAAATAGGTTATTAGTAAGTCAACCCTGTCAGATAAGATGCGTAAATGAATTAGTTGGAAATATTTTGCACAAGACTACAGGTGCTGCTTCATTCCCCTCTGCCAACCTACTCTGTGCCTTAGAAGATGAAATGTTAACATTCACACGGCAGGAAGAAGGCTGAAGTCCAGGGACCATGATCAGCCTGTCAAGGCTACTAAATGATGCGACTCAGATGCAAACACAATGCTCACCCCCCATGGGGGACCTCCCTCATGCCCAAACCACTGTACAAAGGGCACTTTTACTGAATCCTGAAATGTCCCAACCATACTTTCAGCCAGCGATCTGACTATGCTTGCCCCAGAACACCACCTTCACAAGTTAGAACATTTACAGGCAGGAACACTTATCTCCCTGCTTAGTCTAATGTTCTCTGAGGATGTTCCTATTATTAGTCTTGGCCTGGAAACTCTTCAGGCCTTCGTCTTCGAACTTAGGGTAGAACCATCCCAATTAGAAAATGATGCTCAGCCTCCTCAGCCCAGGCATTCCCTGTGGACCCAATGGGAGCTAATGTTAACTCTGAAGATTTTACTCCATACCAAGACATGTCTGGACCACTAAAGCAGAGGGTCTCAAGCATGGATACCACTGATAAGGTCACCCTCAGAACTTACCTTACATTCCCGGGATTCTGTGCAAAGCAAAGAGAGCCATGATGAGATGAGACTGGGCCTCCCGGACCAGTCCTGTAAACAACAGCTGAGGACAGGAGAGCTGAGGTGAGAGTTTCTCTGCTCCTATTCCTGGGGACAGCAGTTTAAAAACCCTTCTAAGTGACAAGTCACAACTTGAGACTCTAAAGTCAGTTTCTAAAAGGGATTCTGTTCTGTTTTGAAAGACCTAATTATCAAAATTATTGAAAAAGAGAGTCTTTTCCCTGGTAAAACATTGACAGAAAGAAATAGAGAAGAGAGGGAGGGGAGGTAAGAAAATACAGTTCTCAGATAACAACTGTTTTCTTCCAAATCTTCCCAAGTTCTCGTTCCTAATTACAGTGGCACAAAGTAGCCCTCAAGAGGACACATGTTTATGTTTGAAAAAGAAGGACTCCCAAATATGTAAATAACTTCTGCCCTCACTTCCCCCAAGCTATCAAGGAGATGTTCAGTCATGTGTGGTGCAGGGACTCTGGTGTGATTAGATTTAATCAGCAGTTCCTTTCTTTCTTCATGTAGTTCTCCAAGGCCTAAAGCAAGTGAGCATACTGAGGAAAGTTTGGGGACAAAGTCTAACATGCTATACAAACACAGGTTAGACATGAAAGACCTCAAAGGGTGAGGCGGGACTCTGAGGAGAACATTTCAGATGACTAGAGACCAAAACCATAAACAGGTTCATCAGGAAGAGGCTCCTGAGGGCTCTGCCACAGGTGACGGTCAGCATCACTCAAGTCTTATTACCACACGGAAAGACACTGGCAGATAAGAATAACCTGTCTACTTCTAAACTCCCATTCCAGCATGCCTCTCCAGAGCCATCGTCCGCTTACCCCCTATACAGTCTGAAAACAGATTTCTACTATAGACTGGAAACATGCTGCAAACACATAATTCTCTATTGAAAAAAGTAAATTCTTCCACACACTTTGTATGTCCCAACAAACAGCTGGGATTAATGAGTCAACAATAAACTTCAAGTGCTGCGTGGCTTTCCTTCTAATGACTCTGGGTTTCTCCTGCTCAGGAAGCCCTCCTGCACTTCTGAATCTGCTTCCATGATCTGAGCAACTGTGTACATCTGATTAGGTTGGCAAGAATGAGAGCTGAATGTGAGATTCACTACCGTTCATAGCCAGAGAAAGCAAAGCTCAAAGGGATGAGGCGAAGACTTTGCCCACCTGTGGGGAAATGTGAGGTAGGCTGCATGCTGCTCTGACGGCTGAGAGTGACTTCATCCCCCTCCATTTGGGACTGTAATGGAGATCACATTACAGACAGCCCCACGCCACTGTCAGTACAGCCACTGTGGAGTAAAACCTGGTGGCAGAGCAGTGTCAGAGCCAGCCAAGCAGCAGGAGGGGAAATTACCACTTCCCAGGTAGTAAGGCTGGAGTCTCTACATCCACAGGCCTGGAGAGGATCAGAAAGATGAGGTGGGTATATGGGACCCGGAAAGGGACCCCAAATAGAGCAAAGGAATGAGCCAGGTAGCTGGTGTTTTTAAAGAAGCACCTTGGTCAGCAGCAATGGGCAGAACTCTAAGATATCCGTAAAGAGTGCGGGGTGAGGTGCTGGCGTGGATGTGGGGAAAAAGGGACTCTGATCCACTGTTGGTGGGAGTGCCGACTGCTCCAGCCCTCTTTGGAAAACAATATGGGCATTCCTCCGAAAACTAGATATTGAGCTCCCATTTGATCCAGCAATAGCACTCCTGGGAATATACCCGAGAGACCGAAAAACACATAGCAGAAACACTATCTGTACTTCTTTATTCATCTCTGAGCTATTCACTATAGCCAGAATCTGGAAACAACCTAAATCCCCGAGAACAGAGGACTGGCTAAAGAAACTGTGGTTCATCTACACCATGGAATACTATGCGGCTGTCAGAAAAGATGACATTATGAAATTTACCTGCAAATGGATGAACATGGAGACTATCATGCTGAGTGAAATTAGTCAGAAGGAAAAGGACAGATATAGAATGACTGCATTCATTAATCGACATAAATAGATACCAGTGTTTTACTAAATGTGGGAAATGGTAATGGCAGATTAAAACTCACCATTGAATATACACAAAGAGACTTAAGTGATAAACTCTAAATACCTGCAGGGCTAGCCACAATGTGTAAAATAAGAGGGAGAGAGATGCAGAGACAGAGAGAGAGAGACAGAGAGAGAGAAAGAGAGGAAACTGGGGTACCTGCTATTAAGGCAGCATGGGGTGGGCAGGAGGGGTGGGGGTACATTGGTGGTGGAAATGGGGGCATTGGTGGAGGGATGGGTGCTGGTATACTGTATTACCAAGACCCAATTATGAACACTTTTGTAATTGTATGTTTCACTGTGGTATAATAAAAAAATTTAAAAAAAAATAAAAACATCAAAAAAAAAAAGTGCGGTGACCAAGGGTAAAGGAGGATGCCAAGTTCTGATTAAACCCAAGAAGAGGATACACTGTAGGGCTTTGACACAGAGACCCAAAGACCCCCCTAAGGTTACTGTGCCACCCTAAGAGTTCAGAACCACAGAATTGCACCTAGAACCAGGCGGGCTCAGTCGGCTTCCAAGCTTCTTCCCTTCCTCAACTATCCCAACCCTACTTCTTACCTGGAAATCATATTCATTCCTAGCTTGGAAAAAAAATAATATCAGAAGAACCCTAAGAACCTGAACATCTTATTTAAAGAGACTGAACACTTGCTGAAATGGTTCAGCCCTTGAATACTTGCTAAAATTATTTCTATTACTGGATCAGACCCAGTTTTCTGCATTAGACTGAATATGTACTTCCTTCCCCTCCAGCAGTGCCTGGAGGCTGAGATTCCTAAGGGAAGACCACATCTATTTTAGACAAAATAAGCATCTTGATCTTTCTACAATATATTTTTGGTATTTTGCTGGCTTGGATTGGGGATGTAAAAACAGGACAACCAATCTCCACCTTCAAGGACCTTAATGTTTTAAGGTGGAAGACATTGAAAAACTTGTTACAATACTGTAAGAATATCTACAGATATGCACATCAAGATGATGATGATGATGATGATGATGAAGATGATGATGATGATGATGATGTGTGTGTGTGTGTGTGTGTGTGTGATAAAGAACATAATGGTGAACTCTAGGGGACTCTGGGAAGGCTTCCAGAACTAAACCCTTAAGGGTATCTTGAAGGAAAGTAATGGAAGTGGAAGAACTATTCCCTTGAAATTTCTAAAACTGATTTAGAGTGAACTTCTGTGAAAATGGCAGTGAAATCAACAGATTGTGGCAAGCAAAGCTTCCCACTCAGAGTACAAACAAAACTCAATTATATATCACAGAAAACAAGCTTCATCCACCCATAGCCCAGTGCGCCTGTTAATCACCTAAAAACCATCTCTCTGATAGAAAACAAAAGAAGCTAATCCTGTTACAGAAGCAGAAAGATTCCGCAGGCAACTTTTGCGAAATTAAGACGGAAATTCTTCAAAGAGCCAAGTCTGTAGAGGTGAGCTTGAAGACACAGGAATTGGACAAGGCCAAAAAAAAAAAAAAAAAAAAGATAGAAAAGTAACAAAATAAGACAAAGTAGAGAATCTCAACAAAACAACTAAGAATGAACCCAAGATACAAAAAAAAAAAAAAAAAAAAGCTACAGGAGTACAAAAAGAGCTTCACCAAAGAGACAAAATATGTTTAAATATTCCAAATAGAGGAACTGGAGAGACGGTACAGTAGCTGATCTTGGTTAGATTCTGGGTACCACCTAATCCTCTGATCATCCCTGGGGCCCAAGACTGACACAATCCAGCTTTGGTGGCTACCACGCACTGCTGGATGACCTGGTAATCCCCAGTACCACATCCTCAGGTCACAGCATTAAACCACCAGCCCAACTGGCTGAGAAGTGCTGAGGTGTAATCCCCAGGATCCTCAAGCTTTGATGGGGTTTCCCCCAAGGAAAACCCTCCAGAGGCTAAGCATGATTTATAAAAAATCCAACCTAATGCAACAGGCAGACTCAAAACGGAAAAAGGTAGAATATTAGATATTAAAGATATAACCACAGCCATGGACTCAAATGGAAAAGGAGTAATTAGTATAAAAAATATGATTTTGAAAAAATGAAGAAAGTCTATGAGAAAAAAAATCAGACTTCATTGGAAGGGTAAATGTAAGACATATTTGGGTACCAGAAAGTGAAGAAAAAGATAAGAAAGCAGAGGCCAAATTCTAGAAAATAATAAATAGCCAAGAAATGCCTGAACCTAAGGAAAGAAGTAACCTCAGAAGCTAAGCGAACACCTGGAAGCTTTCATTCTAAAAAGCCTATACTAGAACATATATTAAATTACCAAAAGCCAGTGATAAAAAGATTAGAGACTATACAGGAAAGAAAATAATTAATATAAGAAGGCATCTTCATTAGACTTCTTAGAAACCTATAGGCTAGAAGGGTAGAACAATATACACTAAAGGAAAAGTCACATAAAAAGGCCTTTCCATCAGGTTCTTGTCAGACTTCTTAGCAGAAACCCACAGGCTAGAAGCGAGTGAAATAGCATATATTACCAAAAGATAAAATGTCAACCAAGAAGGTTTTATCATGCAAAATCACCATTCAAATATGACAGAGAAATAAAGGCTTTTTCAGACAAATAAAAGATAGTTTATCACAACCAGACCTGCTCTACAAAAAAAAAATGTTGAAAGGGATTCTTTTACATGAAAAGAATATATTAAAGGTCACAAGATCTTGAGCAAAGGGGCAAATAGCAATACAATAAGAGAAAAAAACACACAGGAGTGATACGAGATGACAATAAAATTAAAAATATAGAAAAGAGAGAATAAAATTGAAATTAAATAAATATGTATTGATTCCAGCACAAAAAGTAAACTTTTATGTACTGATTCCAACACAAAAAAGAAACCAAACTTAATCAGATATAGAAATTATTCAATCCCTACATTAATCACAAAATAAAAAACTAGAGGAGAGGCATTTAGAAAAAGAAAATCACCAGGATAAGCCATCACAATACAAATAAAAGGAAAATAAAGTTTAAAACCCAACACAAACATCAAACAACCAGAAAACAAAAGATTAAAGACAATAAGACCCAGGAATCAATGACCAGGATAAATGTGAGGCATCTGAAAGCACCCTCACAAGGTGGAGTCCTGCATTGACCCCACCCCCAAACTGTGTATATAAAAGATTCACATCAGATATAAAGACAAGTACAAGCTTATAATGAAGTACTGGGCCAAGGTGTCCTAAGCCAAGGGTGCAGAGAAAATGGCAGAAACCATTATTTGAACAGACCGTCACAAACACAAATATCAAAGCATAATCAAAAAGAACAGAATCCTGCTGGGTTTGTCAATGAATCTTCAAAAGTTGGAAAGAGAGAACAAAAGAGAGAGAGAGAATGAGAGAGAGAGAGAGAGAGGATGAGGGAGAGAAAGAGAGAGGAGAATGAGAGAGAAAGAGAAAGAGAGAAGAGGGGAGAATGAGAGAGAGGAGGAGGGGAGAATGAGAGAGATAAAGAGAGAGGGAGGGAGAATGAGAGTGAGAGAGAGGAGGGGAGAGAGAAAGAGAGAGGGGGTTACAGAGGGGAGGAGAGAGAGGAAATGGGAGAGGGGGAGGGGAGAGAAGGAGCATAGAGGGAGAGAGAGAAGGGGATAAAGAGATAGGGAGAGAGGAAGAGAGAGGGAAGAGGGAGAGGAGGGGAGGGAGAGAGGGGGAGAGAGAAGGGGTGAGGATGAAAGAGAGGGAGAGGAGAGGGGGAGAATGAGAGAAAGAAAGAGAGAGAGAGGGAGGGGAGAGAGGAGAGATAGAGAGAAAAGGGGGAGAGAGGAAGAGAAAGTACTGTCTCTGTTTAAGTAACTAACCCAGCTTGTTCAAACTTTTTTAAAATTGAAGAATCAGGAATATTCCCAAACACATTCTGTAGGCAACGTCACCCAAATCCCTCAGTCATGAAAGGATGAGTAAAAGAAGAGTACAAACTAGTATCTTTGGTGACGACATGTAAAAATTTTCAACAAAATTTTGCAATTGAATGCAACAGCATATTGAGGGAATCATTTATCATAACCAAGTAAAATTCATCTCAGGAATGCAAGGATGGTTCCATGTATTCAAAAACAATCAATGTGGTGCGCAACTTTAACCCAAAAGAAAGATAGAAAATCATGCTCAGATAAGTTAATGAGGAAAAGTCTTCAACAGAATCCAATACCCAAAAGTTAGAAACGGAAGAAGCAGTTCTCTAAAAACGTAGTAAGACTCCTATGTGACAAACACACAGCTAACATCATATTCAGTGCGATGGGGAAAACCAAAGTTTTCCCCTTAAGATCTCTGGAACAACACAAGGAAATTCATTCACATCCCTTCCCACTCTTCAACACTGTCTGAAATTTCAGCCAGAACAATTAGGCAAGAAAAATATAAATATATTCAAAACTAGAAAAGAAGATTTTTACATATGACATGAAAGTATACATTTAAAAAAACCACTTGGGATTTCATCCAAAAAAATCTATTAGAAAAAAAATGAATGAACTTAGTAAAGCTGCAGGATACAAAATCAATACACAGAAATCTACTGCATTTTTATACAAAGTGAACTGGAAGAAAGGAAAATGATTACAATAATCCCATTTACATTTGCATTACAATATGTACATACTTCCATATTGTAATGCAAATGTAAATCCATTACCTGAGAATAAATCTTATAGATGAGGTGAAAAACCCATACACTGAGAACTATAAGACATTTCTCAAGGTTAACAGAAGACACAAAGAAACAAGGACAGGCCACTCTCCTGAAAGAATAAACATCATTAAAATGGTCATCTTACCTAAGGTACAGTCAACGCAATCCCTCTCATATTACCAGTAGCACTGTACAAGGAATAAGGAAACAAAACCAAAAGAGGAAGGGGAAAGATTACTGGGGGGTATTTGAGGACATCTCATAGAACTGAAGAAATTTAACATACACGCCTTCAAAGAGAAGAATATGGGCAGCAAGAGGGCCCCAGAGACTAGGACAGGGATTTGGAATCTAGCAGGATTCTAGCCCCAGCTCCTTTATATGCATTATTTCCTTACAGTATTTCCTACCACTAACTGGTTTCTCTCAATTCATGACTTCGCACCAATGCTTCCAGAACTGTTACAGATAATGGAAGATCACTCTGTCTCCAAACACCAGAGTGAAGAATCCCAGAGAAGGCTCCTGATAGGCCAAGCTTGGGACATGTGACCATCCTGGACTCATCCTAAAGGGTGCAATCCGGAAGGCAAGTAACAGGAGAAGTTGGCAGCATCATTTGCTCAGGAGCAGTGGAGGGCCCACACTCTAAGCAGGGCTTCTTAAAGGTTTTCCACTCACAAGCCCTTTCAGCCTGAGCAATTGCTATGCACCCTGGATAAAATATATAAAAATCAGTAAAGAAATCAAACATTAACTGATAAGAAGTCATTGGATTAAAATAAAAATGTTGGACTTTTTAGTTTTGGTTTTTTGAACCACACCCGGCAGTGCTCAGGGGTTATTTCTGGCTCTGCGCTCAGGGAATTACTCCTGGTGATGCTCAGGGACCATAAGGGATGCTAGGGATTAAAGACAGGCCAACCATGTGTAAGGCAAATGCTCTCCCATGTACTATCTCTCCGGCCCCTAAAGGTTGGAGAGATAACAGAGCAGGCAGGGCATTTGCCTTGCATGCCAACCCAAGTGCAATCCCCAGCATTCCATATGATTCCCATTCCCTGCCTGGAGTGTTCCCTGAGCCCAGAGCCAGAAGTAAACCTTCAGCATTGTTGAGTGTGGCCCAAAGAACAAAGAGTAAAAGTAAATTAAAATACTGCAGCCCTCCCCAGAGTCAGTTATATAATCCCAAAAAGAGGTCATGCCCTACAACTGAAGGAATGAGGCCTCAAAGAATATGAGACTGATCAAGGAAGGGAAGGAGGAAGGCGTGCAGACAAAACAAACCAGGCAGGCCTATGAGACATTTGGCACCACTCAACATTTCCTTGGATCAACAGTGCACAAACCTGGGCTATTTTCCATCACTTTGATATGCTCTATCTTATCTCTGACTCAGCTCATTTGCCGAGGGACCACCTGCTGTGGAAACCCCACCAGTTGACCCCAAGTCATTAAAACAACATCCTTCCCAGTGCCCTCAGCTTTACCTGTCTCTGCACCATGAACTTCACCTGCAATTTGTCCTGGCCTTGCCTTTGGAACTTACCACTTTCTGCCTTAATTAATGTATCTGAAAAACCAACCACTGGTCCTTCCCAAACACAGAGAGGTAGGGAAAATTTTTTCCAAACAGGGAGAAACAAGCAGGAATAATGCCTCTGCTCAACCTACAAGGGATTAATACAGCTTAGTACACTTTGCCCAATATTTTTAGCTAGCCTGGAATCAAAAAAAAAAATTAAAAGGCTTCAAATATTTGGTAAAGTATTTGTTTGACTAAAGGGAGTGATGAGGGGCGAGCAGCTATGCTGTTTGGGAACAGACTTGAAATGGACATCCTATTTTTTTTCCAACAAACGCTGGCCTCCAGGCAGGATCTGAAGTTGAAACTCTTCCACATGAAGTTAAACACTGTCTTCATTGTGAGTTAAAGAAATCTCTAACAGGTTATGTCACCTTTAGGAAAATATTTCTCTTTCTTAATAAGGTGTTCTGTCGTGACTTACTCCTCCTGTGGGACTCAGGCAGCCTTTGGGAGAATGTCTGGACTGAAGACACACTAGGAACAACACACAAACACATGTGTGCATTCAATGTAACTTCTTGGAAGAGAGAGAAGGAAAGAGGAAGAGCATAAACCAAAGCATGAGGTTAACTTTACCTGCCCTAAAAACAGGTCACTACACCTGCCACACGCCATCATACTTTGATAGTTAACATGCCCAGAGGTGCTTCTCACACAGGAAATGAAGACCACTCCTTTGGCCTTTCGTTTTCATCATAAAAGTAGCCCCAACAGTGTTCTCGTGACTCTCCCCTATTCCCAGCATGTTCAGTCTCTTTGTCTGCCTGGGACAAACCACATGGAATTCATCACGTTTTTAAAAACTGCTTTAAAATGAATTAATTTATGATGTGTTGCCAACAACTGTTTGCTGGTGTGCGTATTTCATATATCTATATTGCCGTCGTCCATGGAAGAATTTCTCTGTTGAAAACTGTCAATACTTGTTGGCTTTTACTCCTAAGTGGAAAAGGTGTTAGGTCTGGTCTCGAGTCTCCGCTGCCATCTCCGCTGCCACCCCCGCTCCTCAGCCAAGGCAGGAGAGCAGAAGCGAGGACGCGAGACACGTGGCACTTTGGGGACATAGTGGAGCCACACGCTGCGCTCCACCACCCCATACCTCCACTGGGAGAGGAAAACCCAACTAGGAAGAAGAAAATCTCTCAAGTCAACGTCCAAGTTGCTGGATGTTTATGGCTCTTACTAGGATCTGGAAAACTCATTTCTCTGAGCCTAAAAGCCCCCAAATAAGAAATGAAGATAACAAGGAGTATTTTTGGCAAGCTTACGCAGAAATGCTCTATCCATTTGCCACTCATTCATTCTGACTGTACTGTTCTCTGCATTGCCTGGAAATAACCTTAAAACTCTGTGTCACAGCTTCCTCCCTACAAAACATAGACAATATTATATCTCTTGTATAGAGTTAAGTTAGGAATTAGATCACATATAGGCAAAGTTCTTATTATAGCTCAGTAAGCAGCTATG
>JAJIBD010038534.1:0-16376 GCA_021461705.1 Cryptotis parvus
CTCCTTCTTAGGGCCCAGGTCTCTGAGGCTTATGTTAATCCAGGGAGAATGGTGGAGTAGAAGAGATGTGCCCGGAGCTGGAGGTTCTTTTGTCCTTTTAGCCATTTCTTTGATGCCTTTGAAGGCATTCCATGCCGCTTCTCTTCCTGGAAGTACTGGAAGTACTTCTTGCCATAGCAATCAGAGAAGAAAAGGACATCAAGGGCATCCAGATAGGCAAGGAAGAAGTCAAGCTATCATTATTTGCAGATGACATGATATTATACCTAGAGAACCCTAAACTCTCTACCAAAAAAAACTCCTAGAAACAATAGACGATATAGTAGAGTGGCAGGATACAAAATCAACACCCAAAAGTCAGTGGCTTTCCTATATACAAATAACGAAAGAGAAGAAAGGGATATTAAGGAAACTATTCCATTCCACAATTGTGCCACAGAAAATCAAATACCTAGGAATCAACTTACCCAAGTATGTAAAGGACCTGTACAAAGAAAAACTACAAGACACTGCTCCAAGAGATAAAAGAGGACACAAGGAAATGGAAACACATTCCCTGTCCATGGATGGGGGAGAATCAACATTGTCAAAATGGTAATACTCCCTAGAGCTCTGTACAGATTCAATGCAGTCCCTATGAGGGATACCGATGACATTCTTCAAAGAAATTGACCAAACGCCTCCTGAAATTTGTATGGAACAATAAACCCCCAAGGATAGCTAAAGCAATCCTCGGGAAAAAGAAGATGGGAGGCAATCACCTTTCCCAACTTCAAACTGTACTACAAGGCAGTAGTAATTAAAAAACAGCATGGTATTGGAATAAAAACAGACCTGTGGACCCATGGAATAGAATTGAGTATCCTGACACCCAACCTCAAAACACATGATCATTTAATCTTTGATAAAGGTGCAAATGAGTCTAAAATGGAGTAAGGGAAAGCCTCTTCAACAAGTGGTGTTGGGAAAACTGGGCAGCAACATGTAAAAAAATGAATTTTGGACCTGTGTCTAACACCATGCACAAAAAATCAGATCAAAATGGATTAAAGATCTCAATATCAGACTTGAATCCATAAAGTACATTGAAGAAAATATAGGAAAAACCCTCCACGCCATTGAAGCTAAAGGCATCTTCAAAGGTGAAACATCACTAACAAAGCAACTAGAAGAAAAGATAAACATATGGGACTACATGAAACTAAAAAAGCTTCTGCACCCCCAAAAGAAACAGTGACTAAGATACAAAAGCAGTCCACAGAATGGGAAAGAATATTCACCCAATACCCATCTGATAAGGGGTTAATATCCAGGATATATCAGGCACTGGTAGAACTTTACAAGAAAGAAACAAACAACCCCATCAAAAAATGGGGAGAAGAAATGAACAGAAACTTCAGCAAGGAAGAAATTCGAATGGCCAAAAAACATATGAAAAAAATGCTCATCATCACTAATCATCAGAGAGATGCAAATCAAAACAACAATGAGATACCACTTTACACCACAGAGACTGGCACATATTCAAAAGAGCAAGAACAACAAGTGCTGGCGTGGGATGTGGGGAAAAGGGGACACTCATCCATTGTTGGTGGGAATGCCGGGCTGGTACAGCCTTTCTGGAAAACAATATGGACTTTCCCTCCAAAGACTAGAAATTGAACTCCCATTTGACCCAGCCATACCACTCCTGGGAATCTACTCTGGGAAACCAAAAATACGCAGCGGAAACACCATCCCTACTTTTTATGTTCATAGCAGCATTATTCACAATAGCCAGAATCTGGAAGCAACCAGAGTGCCCGAAAAATCGATGACTGGATAAAAAGAAGCTTTGGTACATCTACACAATGGAATACTATGCAGCTGTTAGGAAAAAATGAAGTTATAAAATTTGGCCTATAAATGGATGGACATGGAGAAGATTATGTTGAGCGAAATTAGCCAGAAGGAGAGAGACAGATACAGAATGACTGCATTTATTTGCATGGCATAAATATATATGTACATATTATGATACCAATATCCAAGGTCAAGTGAAGCATATATCAGGAGGTCTTGTCAAAGGTGGAAATTATCACAAACGTGTGGGAGCCAGAGTTTAGGAAAGACAGAAAATGGAACAGGGTGCTAATAATAGTCGAGGGTACTAATGCCAACCTAGAACTGAGCATTAAATAGAGGCAAAAGGATACACATGACAACCTTTTAATGTATGTTCTGTAATCCATAGTCTGGAAGGGAAGGAAAAGAGAAAGAGAGAGAAAGGGAAAGAAATAAAGAACCTGCCATGGAGCAGGGCTGGGGAAGGGGGAGGGAACCGGGATGTTGGTGGTGGGAGATGGGCACTGGTGGAGGGACGGGTGCTGAAACACTGTATGACCAAAAACCCAAACATGAACTTCTTTAATTGTATATCTTTTTATTTGTATGGAGATGGGCACTGGTGGAGGGACGGGTGCTGAAACACTGTATGACCAAAACCCAAACATGAACTTTTTTAATTGTATATCTTTTTATTTGTATATCTCACGGTGGTATAATAAAATACTTTAGTGATCAGTTAATTTCTAATTTGCAGAATAACTTAATTTAACCCAGTTCTGAACTAGAACTTAATTTCATTGAAATCAAAAATTCACTTGAGTTGTTTCCAACTTATTAGACTACTATAGAAGCCTGACAACATGGGAGTAAACGTGGCAACTGTGTTTTTGAGAGATTGCTTGTACTCTGTGGTGTGATAGGGATATTAGAAAAAACTGCAAGATTAATTGTTGGCTGTTTCTTCATGCGTGAAGATACTAAGTACTGAGTGCTTAGAGCTTTGCCTAAAAGATCTTTACACTGTGTTATTGGTTAGATTGTTTATGTTTTGCTTTATGTTAATAATATTCAAAGGAGAAAGAAAGAATAGAAGAAAAACTGCAAAGATATGGGGCCGGGAGCGATAGTCTACGGGTAGGGCGCTTGCCTTGCACGGCTGGCCCATGCCGGCCTGGGTTCGACCCTGCATCCCATATGATCCCCTGGGCACCACAGGAGTGATTCCTGAGTTCAGAGCCAGGAGAAACTCCTTGAGCATTGCTGGGTAAAAGCAAACAAAAAAAAAAAAAAAAACTGCAAGATATGGGTTTTCAATTAATGTTTTTTCCCAGTGAATTCTTCTTTCTATTTATGTGTCAGCTACCTGCCTTTGCATAACTCACAGACCTAGTAGAAAAAATCTAAAGACTATAGATTATTCAACTGTTTAATTTACAGGAATTACATAATTTTGTTAGTAATTCATTTGCACACGTTTTGGTATCATTAAGATTAAATCTAAACATCACTTGTAAAAATAAAATAAAAACTACTGTTTCCTCTAAAACTATGTGCCTAAGGATGAAGCTTTATTCCAGGATGTAGACCCAGGTGAAATGGAGTCAAGTGACTCTCAGGTGTCAGAAGTATGTTTGTGCTCTTCAAGGATAACATATGAACTGCAAACATTGAACAGCGTTAATGGATAAACAATGCTTTCTAAATTCTAGAATTTTACACCACAACAAACCATAATAAACCATTAACATACGTAATAGCATGATGACTTGTAAAATGTGAAAGAAGTTATAATTAAAAGGCAATACTATTAGAATTTAAATATGATAAAACCAGCTAAATAAAACCAAGACAGTGTTTTGTTTGGACACTACAAAGAACAGTAGGGTCTTTATGATACTAAAAATATGCCTGTCTTAATCTTAGTGTTGGTGTTCCATTTATGTCAAGTACAAAAAAAGGAAAGGTGACATAGTTACTTGGAGGAAGCTGGTACGAACTAAGTTCAAAGAGAACTTTGAAGTGTGCTGGAAATGGTGATGACAAAATTATATACAGATATTAAGAATGAGAGGTGTCTCTAAAGTTTGCACATTTTAGGAGATATCTCAAAAAGCTGAGTAAAAAGACTAATAGAAATCCTGACTTTGATCCCTAACACCACACAACTCACTGAACACTGATGATGGGTGACTGTTGGTAGGTGACTGCCAACAATTACTGGAAATGTGTAGCTCAGTGGTAGAGCACTGACCTTGCATGTGTGAAGACCTGCTGGGTTTCATCACCATTACTATTAACTAAATACAAATAATTCCTTAAAATGATTTTCAGTGTTCATAGGGTCCTTCTGTGTTGGAGATTAAATTCTCAGGGTCTTTAAAATGTGAGGCATGAAACGCTACACTTGAGCTGCCTCAACTTTGCTTTAATATTTTCCTCCTACCGCTTTTGTAAAATAAAATGTGTAGGTAGGTTAGGTAGGCGGTTTTTTTTTTTTTTTTGCTTTTGGGTCACACTCCGGCGATGCTCAGGGTTATTCCTGGCTCTGCACTCAGGAATTACTCCTGGCGGTGCTCGGGGACTATATGGATGCCGATCGAACCCGGTCGGGTAGCATGCAAGGCAAACTCCCTACCCGCCTGGACTATCGCCCGCCCCAAAAATGTAGGTAGTTTTTAAGCTGCCATACACAGGAATCAAAAGCTTTTTGGGGGCTGTCATTCCTATAGTGTTCAAGGGCTCCTTATGAATTGAACCAGGGGCTCCATATTGCCCCTTTGCATCTCCCTGGCCCCAACAATTTTTGCTTAGATGGTGCAGTTTCGATAGCAGGGACATCCATCTCTGAATCATTGGAGGACAAGAAGCCTGAGGAATTGCTGAGTACATGGAGCATGGTGAGAGAGGAAACTGCAGTAGACCCACCGCAGAACTCTCTTTGGCAAGGAGGCATGCCATGACCAAAGCCCTTGTCCTTAACATCACATAAATTTTTAAGGTTTACAGTCTGAGTTCTGTCACAGCCAGCCGCTGAGTGAACTAATTTGAAAGTCCACCTTGTTCTTGGCTCTAGAAAAGACAACCTCTCTGATGGTGCGTCCTCTCATCTTGAGTGATGTCAAAACACCCAATACACTGTCATTATGAGTGTTCTATGTCACCATATGTTCAGAACTTGAATGTCCTGTCTGGCAGCCTGCACCTGATTTACAGGAGAAAGACTGAAGGTTTGTAGTTTGCAAAAGAATAATTGGGACCATTATACTATACTGACAAATGAGTAATCCTATTCTTGTCTTTTTTATTTTAATTACTTTTTGAGTTTTTTTTTTAATTTTTTTGGGGACAACTGGTGGTGCTCAAGGCTTAACCTGGTTCTGTGCTCAGGAGTTATTCCGATAGTGCTTTAAAATCATATGTGGTGCCAAGATCAAACTCAGCAGCCAAAGGTGCTAATCACCTGCTGTAATATGGTTTCCCACCCCAGCTGTCATTTAAAAGGAAAAGTACTGAATCATCTTGTCTTATGATTTTTTAAATCTTATCATAGATTCCCTAGTATAAATTTATATTTTAATAAATATTATACAAATATCTTGATTATTGAGTTTTTCTATGCATCACTCACCTCTCCTTAACCCAACTGTTTTGGTTGAAAAAGTACTTCTGATGGGGACTGGAGTTTCTTGGGGATATCCAGATTGTCATACAGCTGGTCTTCCCCCCTGCTGTGCTAGTGCCTGGAGGCGTGAATCTGGAACTTGTGTTCGGTGGAGGTTGTTGTGGCTCAGGTCCCAAGGGAGTAATTGCACTTTAGGCTTACCTTGGAAGCCTTCTCAACTGGAGAGCTACTCCTCAGCCAGAAAGAATAGTGCAGGTCAAACTGTACTACAAAAGGTAGTAATTGTAAAACAGCATGGTATTGGAATAAAAACAGACCTCTGGACCTATGAAATAGAGTTGAGTATCCTGACACACATCCTCAAAATATGATCATTTAATCTTTTTATAAAGGAGCAAAAATACAAAGTGGAGCAAGGGACATTCTTCAACAAGTGGTGCTGGGAAAACTAGGCAGCTATGTGTAAAAAACTAACTTAGACTCCTGCCTAATGCCATGCACAAAGTCAGATAACAATGGATTAAAGATCTCAATATCAAATGAATCCATAAAAAGTACATAAAAAGAAAACATAAGTAAAATTCTTCAACTTGAAGCTAAAGGCATCTTCAAAGGTGAAATACCACTAATAAAGCAACTGGAAGCAAAGATAAAAACATACGGGACTACATAAAACTGAAAAGCTTCTGCACCCTCAAAAGAAATGGTGACCAAAGATACAAGACAACCACAGAGTGGGAAATACCCATCTGATAGGGGGTTATATCCATGATATATCAGGCACTGTAGAACTTTACAAGAAAACAGCCAACCCCATCAAAAAATGAGAGGGGCCGGAGCGATAGTCCAGTGGGGTAGGGCGTTTGCCTGCACACAACCAGCCTGTGCTAGCCCCAGGTTCAATCCGCATCCCATATGGTCCCCGAGCACCGCCAGGAGTGACCTGAGTGCAGAGCCAGGAGAAACCCCTGAGCATTGCCGAGTGTGACACAAAAAAAGCAAAAATAATAATATAATAATAAATAAAATGGGGAGAAGAAGTGAACGAAACTTTGTCAAGAGAAGAAAATCGAGATGGCAAAAGGCATATGAAAAAATGTTCTTCTTTACTAATAATCAAGGTGATGCAAATCCAAACAACAATGAGATATGATCTAACACCACAGAGACTGGCATGTCCGAAAGAGCAAGAACAATCAGTGCTGGCATGGATGCGGGAGAAAGGGACTTCATCCATTGTTGCTGGGAATGTTGATTGTTAGAACAGCCTTCTAGAACAATATGAATATTCCTCGACCAAAACTAGAAATTGAGCTCCCCATTTGACAAGCAATACCACTCTTGGGAATATACCTTGGGAGCCCAAAAACACACAGCAGAAACACCATCTGCACTTCTATGTTCATAGCAGCACTATTCACAATAGCCAGAATATGGTAACAACATGAGTGTCCCAGAACAGAGGACTGATAAAGAAACTTTCATACATCTACACAATGGAATACTATTCAGCTGTTAGGAAAATGAAATGATGAAATTTGCCTATAAATGGATGGACATGGAGACATCATGTTCAGTGAAATTAGCCAGAGGGTAAGGACAGATATAGAATGACTGCATTCATTTATGGATATAAAAATAGCATGATGCTAATATCCAAGGTCAGGCAAACATGGACCAGGAGGACTTGTCAGTGGTTCAAATCTCCTGCAAGTGAGTGGGAGTCAGAGGTTAGTTAAGACAGAGAAGGGATAGCGTGCTAATAATTGTTGGGGAAATGGTAATACCAGTCTAGAACTGAACATTGAATGTAGGCAAAAGATATACATAATAACCCTAAATGTATGTACTGTAAGGCACAATGGAATAGAGGAGAGAGAGAGAGAGAGAGAGAGAGAGAGAGAGAGAGAGAGAGAGAGAGAGAGAGAGAGAGAGAGAGAGGCAAAAGAGCTAGAGGAGGGAAGGAGGAGGGAACATTGGTGGTGGGAAATATGCATTGGTGGAGGGATGGGTACTAGAACACTATCACTGAAACCTATTCATGAACAGTTTTGTCATTGTATATATCATGGTGGTATAATAAAATAAATTTAAACAAAGAAAAAGTAGTGCAGGAATGGATGGACATGGAGTCTATCATGCTGAGTGAAATTAGTCAGAAGGAAAAGGACAGATATAGAATGACTGCATTCATTAATAGGATATAGATACCAGTGTTTTAATAAATATGGGAAATGGTAATGGCAGATTAAAACTCACCACTGAATATACACAAAGAGACTTAAGTGATAAACTCCAAATATCTGCAGGGCTAGCCACAATGTGTAAAATAAGAGGGAGAGAGATGCAGAGACAGAGAGAGAGATAGAGAGAGAAAGAGAAACTGGGGTACCTGCTATTAAAGGGTGGGGGGGACGGGAGGGGAGGGGTACATTGGTGGTGGAAATGGGGCACTGGTGGAGGGATGGGTGCTGGAATACTGTATTACCAAGAACCAATTATGAACACCTTTGTAATTGTATGTTTCACGGTGGTATAATAAAAAATTAAAAAAAAAAGTAGTGCAGGGCTGACAGTCTGACCTGTCACAGCAAAAAGCAGCTATTGCTAATGCCCTTTGGTCTGTATTTTGTGAAGGTGCTGTAATCAGCCCCAGCTCCCATGCTTTTGCCTGCTTCTGAGAAAGGAAGGGCGGCCAAACTCATCTGAATCTTTTATTAAAAGAGTCCTTCTGCTCATCACATAATTCTATCAAGTATGTCACACTCTCTGCCAGGCGTTTCCCAACATATTAAGACAATTTCACTGGAGTTCTGGGAGCCAGTGAAGTGCCCCAAAGACATTTCTCTCAGTGATGAGTTTCACTCTTCCCCACACTGTAGATTCTCTGAGGCCTGGCCCTGAGGTCATGGAGAAGGCTTAATTGGGGTGGGTGGCATGAGGCAGGAGTTGACTCTAGGCAACTATTGCTCCCTGTTATAAAAGTAGTTTCTGGATGAAAGAAGACTTGGGGTTAAAGCAGAACTTCATAAGCGGCCCCTCTAGATGCATGTCCTGCAATTTTGTATCAGCTTTAAAAATCTATCAGCTAGTTATGAGGACGAAATTTCCTTTTCTATATAAGGAAAGATAGAATTGTGCAAAATAGTGGGGAAGATAGCACTTTTTGAGTGTTGGCACATTTATTCATCTATTGATTTGCTCATCAGAGACTCACCCTACAGCAGTCTTTTCAAGCCCAGCCCAAGTATGCCTGATCCAGAGACATGGGGCAGAGCTGCTACCAGCTCTCCCTGTGCCCAGCTCATCATGAGGCACCGGGAGGGATGGCTGGTTCTAGCCCTGGCCCGCCACCCCAGCAGAGCCTCACAAGAATGAACCCCACACCATGAGGGCGCCATTTTCCACATTCGACTCCCCACTCGTCAGAGCTTCACCCAGCAGAAGAGCTGATCACAAGCCCAGCTCGCGTCATAGTGACAGCGTGGTTCATCAATAAATGCACGAGATGAGAGGGCAACTACAAGAGTATCCCACCTGCACAGCAGAGCCTGGCAAGCTACCCATGTCGTATTTGATATGCCATATACCAGTAAACAATTATAGACCTCATTCCCATGACCTGATGGAACAGTTTGAGTCTCTTCCTGGAGCAAGCAGATGCCCTTGGGCTACACTAGCATGTGACAGGATGTATGGAGATGTTACTGGTGCCCGCTTGAGCAAATCGATGAATGGGAAGACAAGTGATACAAGTGATTTATTTATTTTGTCACACTCAGCAGTGGTTATTCCTGGCCCTGCACTCAGGAATTAATTCTGATGGGGCCTTGGGGACCATACGGGATGCCAGGGATCAAACTCAGTTCAGCCACATGCAAGGCAAACATCCTACCTGCTGTGTTATCGCCTCCAGCCCCTCTTGGCGCTTTTTTTTTCTTTTTTGGGTCACACCTGGTGACACTCAGGGATCACTCCAGGCTCTACACTCAGGAATTACTCCTGGCAGTGCTTGAGGAGGACAATATGGTATGCCTGGGATTGAACCCAGGTCGGCCATGTGCAAGGCAAATGCCCTACCTGCTGGACTATTGCTCCACTCCCTCTGGCGCTTTTAACCTCATACCTTGAAGAATGAAATATTATTCCAAGTTGATGAATAGAATTGAAGGTCCTCAGAGCATCAGTGAGATGTTCACTGTTCTACAGATAATATATGTGAAGTGGGAGTTCACCCTAGGTCTGGGCTCAGAAAAGAATACATCTTTTTGTATTGTTTGGGGCCACGCCAAGCTGGGCTCAGGGTTTCCTGGCTCTTGTTCTCAGGGTCACTTCTGTTGGTGCTTGGGGAGGACCATATGTGATGCTGTGTGGGTCTGCCATGTGAATGGCATGCACTTTATTGACTGCTATCTCTCAGGCCTAGAACACAATATCTTTAAAAAGCGAATAAGTATGCTTTAAAATGTATTATGTGGATGGGAAACATGCATTTTGGAACTGTTGCAAAGTCAAAACTACAAAACAAGTAAGAGTTTGATTTGATTTTGAATAACAATTCTTAGTTGAATTTGAAGTACTTGTAAAGTTAATCAAATATACAGTTCTGATAGGTTCTGCTGAGGACTATCAGAAATACATTCGTTTTGGGGCCGGAGCGATAGTCCAGTGGGTAGGTGTTTGCCTTGCAGGCAGCTGACCCAGGTTCGATTCCCAGCAGCCATATGGTCCCCAAGCACTACCAGGAGTTAGTCCTGAGTGCAGAGCCAGGAATAACCCTGAGCATTGCTGGTGTGACCCAAAAAGCAAAAACAAAGCTAAACAAAAAGAAATACATTGGCTTTTGGTTATTTGTCCAGGTTATAAACCAAGAGGCAAAACCAGGACCAGAGCAGTAGTATAGAAGGTAGGGTATTTGTTTCGCATGTGCCTGACCTGGGTTTCCTCCCCAGCTCTCATATGGTCCTGAGATCATCAGGAGTGATCCCTGAGCACAGCACCAGGAGGAATGTCTGGAATCACTAGAAGTGGCCTCAACCCTCCCCACCATCGAGCCAGGATACTGCTTCTTCTAGGCATGTGCTTCTACCACATGATGTGCTGTGGGGAAATGCTGGGGCGCCCGCACAAATTCTGGGAGCAGGGTCAGGGATCCCCTTCTGCCCCTAGGGGATCAGCGGCTGGCGGACAGAGAGAGACGGAGAATCCAGCAAAGTTTCAAAATGCTTTATTTACACAAGTTCTGGCATACAAATAAGCAATAGAAAACCCCAAACTTAGGGTTCCTGGCTGGGCCCCGCCATGTGTAGGCCAAGATGACTGCTACCAAGTGTTAATGCCCCACAGAGAGGAGACAGCGAAGAGGCAAGAAGGGGGAGCACCAACAGAAAAGGGGAAAAAGAGAAAGAAAGCAGGTTAGGATTTTTTTTTTTTTTTGCTTTTTTGGGTCACACCCGGCTATGCTCAGGGGTTTCTCTCCTGGCTTTGCACTCAGGAATTACTCCTGGAGGTGCTCGGGGGACCATATGGGATGCCGGGCCTCGTGCAAGGCAAACGCCCTACCCGCTGGGCTATCACCCGGCCCCAAAGCAAGTTAGTTTTTATATCCTTGCAACACAGATCTCCCAATCCAACAGAAAGCCATCAGGGTCAAATCCCCTCAAGTAATTTCTCCCAGGACCTCACCTAGGCCCTTTGAGATGTTAATGTTGCCTAGCCAAGATCTGCCTAGGAGGTGCCCCCTGCAAGGTAGAGTGGAGGAGGGGCTTCTGAGATGAACTGTATCTCAGAGTACAAAGGCATGCATCTGTACCAAAGAATATTATATTGCCAGTTATATATTTCTCCAAGCCTTCACAAGAATCTCATCTTTACTCCATAGTTGTGTATCAGCAGTTGACTTATCAGAGAGCCATGCTTGCTTGCTTGGAGGCAAACATCATTCTCTCTCTGGTCTAGTTACTTAGAGACTTAGAGATCCAACGTGGCCAGGCAAATATACCAGTAAGATCTAGCTAGTCCCACGATGATTGTGGCAGCATGAGAGAATATTTATACCAGCCAGTATAGAATACATGGTCAGATGAACTGCCACTTTCAAACTGTCCCATCTACAAAGTGGCCTCCAGGCCAGATGCAAGAGGATCTGGGCAGCATTGCACTGCTACAATGTGCAAACATGCATCCCTTTTCTGGTCCTAGGAAACATTAAAAATTACTTCTTCGTTTTGGGGCCATATCTGGCTGCTCTCTGGGGCTACTCCTGGCTCTGTGCTCTGGAGTGTCCCCTAGTGGCAATTGGGAAACCACATGTGCCAGGAATTAAAATTAGGATCAGCATTATGTGAGGAAAGGTCCTTAACCCTGTGGTCTCTTGCCACCCCCTCAGAAATTTTTTTTGATGCTTACAGTACCCTAAAGAAAAGACTTGCTAAATGGGAGGGTGTGAGGATTTGCTACAGAAAATCTCTTATTTCCTGTCTTTCTACCTACCTGTATAGGTTACTTCAGCTTCAGTATACACCAGCAGCTTCCCTCAGCCTTGTCTTTTTTCCTTCCCAGTACTGGGAAAGAAGTTTTAAAATTAGGAAATTAGGGGCAGGGAGGTGGCTCCAACAGGCTGCATGCTGGAGCCCTAGGTCTGATCCCCCAGCACTGCATGGTCTCGACACTTCAGAGAGCCACCCCTGAGCAAAGCAGGATGTGACCAAACACCTTCCCCAAAAAGAAATTAGCAGCCAGGGATGTAGGTAGTGGTAGAGCACATGGTTTGCTTATGGGAGCCCCTCCCTGATTTCCATCACTTTTCCCAACTCCAGGGGTCCTAAGCACTGTCACTATGACACTTAATGAAGGAATAGGAATGTGTGCTTGGAGTGTGACTCAGTGATTGGAGGCATTCCAAGTAGGGTGCCCTGGGCTTGATCCCTGTCTTCACTGCAAAAGAAAAATCATAAAGGCTGTCAAACATAGGTAAGAGAAAAGCCAAACGCATAGGAAGAATAATAAAACAATGATTCTACCACCCATGAACAGCCAGAATTTAATGATGTGGCCTGTATCCTCTGGTCTGCTCTTCTCATGTGGTATCCTGCCATTCCAGATGCAAAATGTATGACTACCAGTGAGGTCAGAAATCCTTTGTCCTCAATATAACTACAACCACCTCCAGGATCCCATCTGTGTGATTTATCGTCTTCACTCAGGCAATTGTATGGTTTTGGTTTTCACTTGAAAAAGTGCAAAATGTTGCAGGAGATTTGTCTTCGTCGGTATTTTCGTTTCAATAAGACCAGGGTCACCTCATACAACCCTAGCCTTGTGTGCAAGCTCTGCATGCAGACGGCCCTAGATTCGCCCCACCCACCGCATATGGCCCCACCGCATATAACCGGAAGAGTGATCCCCCAAGCACCAAGCTTGAGTAGCCCCCAGCACTTCCAGTTGTGTCGTCAAAACTAAAACAGATCCCTGTTTAAAGTCCTTTTATTCTCTCTAGAGTTCCCTAACGGGCTGGAGAGCTAGCATAGCCAGTAGGGCTTTTGCCTTGCACGCTGGCCGAACCCGTTCAATCCTCGGAATCCCGTATGGTCCCCTGAGCGTCACCAGGAGTAACCCCCAGCATTGCCGGGTGTGACCCCTCCTCCCCCCAAAAAAGAGACCCTAAAAAAGAGTTCCTACCACAACCCGACTCCCACCCCACCCCAATAACGCAAGTGGGGAGCTGGATTTTGTTGGAGCCAGGTAATGACATTGCGAATTGGGAGTCCCCAGTGGGGGCCATCTCTGCAGACAGCACGGCATCCAGTTCGCCTGGGTAGAGGTGGTGTTACTTGTTGGTACCCTGGGGCTGCCCCTAGGTCCAGCTTCGTGGAGTCCCATCCTGGTGCTGCGCAGGGTGCAGTGTTCTTGGTCCCCTCCATGGGCCTTTTGAGCGCATGCCAGAGGTGTCGACCTAGAACCTGGGCAGTGGTGCGGGTGAGTCCAGGTCACAGGTAACTCCGTCGTTACTGCTGGGGCGTCACCTTGCGGCTCTGCCCGCCGCACTCGCCCAGCAGCCTCTGAAGCTTGGACCCTGACCTGCCCCTCTGGCGTCTGTCTGAGGACACGCCGAGCCCGGTCCAGTGCGCCACACCGGGTGGAGGCCCCACACACCCTTCAGCTCCACGAACCCCCCATAACCTATCCCTTGCCAGCCACAGGGGTGCTGAGGGGCACGGGCGCCGGCCGGCAGGGTCATGGGGCGGCCCACGGGGATTGGTCGGTGCCTCGATACTTGTAGCGCCTCCTGGAGTGCCGGGCAGCACGTGGGCGCCCGGCTTCCGGAGCGCTGGGGCTGGGGTCCACCGGCGCCGGGGCGAGCGGTGGCGGCAGCCTCTACCGGCGGAGTCTGGAGCTGAGCCGCGGCCAGGGAGCAAGCGCACCTGCGGAGGCTGGCAGCCCACTGGAGACCCGGGAGGAGGCCCAGCGTCGTTCGGGACCACGGGCGCCACTTTCTTCTGGCTCTGGGGCCCTGCTAGGCCGAGCCGAGCGGCGGTGCAGGTGCTGGGAGAAACCCGAGGCCTGGGGGCGCCACGCTTCGCTAGAAGCCCACGACGGATGCTGCACTCGGCTTTTTGCTCCTGTGGGGTGAATGCGAGGCGGAGGGTTGGAATGTGGAGACGCTGCAGGAACCCGGACGGCCGCAGCGGAGCGAAGCGCGTGAATCCGGCGGGCGGGGTGGGGGTAGCTGGAACCGGCGCCCGGGAGCGCCCGCCGGGCCCTGCCTCCCGGCGAGAATGGGGGCGCTTGGCGAAAGGCCTTGGCGAAAGCTGCCCCGGCCGTCCCTGGCGTGGGGCGGACACAGGCCTTGGATGGAGCAGGGTGGGCGAGGAAGGTGGGAGACACCGGCACGGCGGCGAAGCTGTTGAAAGTGGGTGTGCGCGGCCCCCAGCGGGTTCCCGTGGAAAGGGCGAAGGCACAAGCCTTTAAGGCCTACTCGGAGGCCGGACGATAGCACAGGGGGAGGGCGCTTTACTTGCACATGCCGGGCCGGGTTCCATCCTCGGCATCCCATAGGTCCCCAGCACCGCCAGGAGTAAGCCCCTGCGCACTCCTGGAGTGTGACCCCAAAACAAAACAAAACAATACAGAGTAGATAAAGCCTGCTCATGTGGGATTGTAGACTAGGTTGGGGGTGAGTGGGTGGGTGTAATAGGTCAGTGCTACAGGCTTGCGGAGCTGACCAGCCGGCCCTCTACGCAGGGACATCCTTCTCTCAGGACACAGCCTGTATCCACCCAGCGCACTTGAGAAGGTGACAGAGCCGAGGGCTGCAGCGACAGTACAGTGGGTAAGGCTCTTGATTTGCATGCGGCGGACCCAAGTTGGATCTTCGCCATCCTATGTGGGCCTTCGAGCCCCTCCAGGAGTGATTCCCCCGCTGCAGAACCAGGAGGAACCCCTGAGCATCGTTGGTGTGACTCAAACCCAAAATAGATACAAGAGAGTGAAGGAGCCAGACACAGGAGGTGTGTGTGTGGGGTGGGGGTGGGGGGGGGGGGATCAGAACTAGTCTCATCATTGTGTAGTTGTAGTTTTTTTTTTTTTATTAAAAAAAGTTGTTGAACTAGGGCAACCTTGAAATCTCTGTGGCTTTCACTTGTTTGGTTTTTTCCCCCTAAAATAAAAAAAAGCTGAAGCCAGATGTAGTTGATACTGCTTCATACCTGGAGCCTGATCTTTGCAGAATGTGTATGTCTGCCCAACCCTGGCTGGGCGCCTTCTAATGACTTCAGAGGTTGGTATCCACCTGTTAGGTGCTGAGGAAATCGAATGATCTCCACACTCATGGCCCTGCCTCCACTGAGCCCCAAGAAGGAATGAAACAGTTGTTGTGGGAATCAGAGCATGAGGGAGAGAGAGAGAAAGACCCAGCAAGCATCTGTGGAAGAACCAAAAAAGGTTCAGGATGATCTGTCACAGGCCAAAACCCTCAGCCTCCCACACGTCAAGTACTCAAGTATGCATGGGCAGCCCAGAGGGAATTCTCTTGCCATCTGCTGCCCTCCCCATTGGGCAAGCTCTCACTGTTGTAAGGCCTGGAGCTGGCCTCCAGGGTCCTCTGTGCGGTCAGCCTCAGCTTTATTTGTCTTCTTTGCAGTAGGATGCAGAGCTTCCTGACACTGCTGAGGGGGGCTGAGGGCAGTGGCCCATCCTGGCAGAGCTGGTGACCCTCACTGGCAGAATGTGCCGCGAACTTCAGGACAACCCTGCTCAGGTGCAGCCTTTGGTCACAGCTGTGCTGGGTAGCCAGATCCGCCTGCACCTTCTGGACAATGCAGATGTGGCCCTAGTATTGTGCCCGCATGCTGGCCCAGCAAGAGCAGCACCAGGCTGCCTGCCAACTGCTGGAGGTAGGACTGGGCTGCTGGAGGGCTGAGAAGAGGAGTCAGCAACCGAAATACTGTGAGTGCCTGGTTTCCAGCAGGAGCTTGAGTAAGCTGTGCCATACACCAGCCAGGGCAGGCCACTTTCTTTTCTCTAAGCACAGATGCCTGTAATGACCCTATCTGGGATAGGGTTCAGAGATGGTTGAAGTAGGGAGAGTGTAAGCACAAGGCCCTGGTTTCCATGTCTGACACTACATATCCCCCAGCACAACTCTGGTGTACCCCCAACAGTTAAAAGGGAAGCAAAGAAAATATTAGGGGGGACATAACTACTATCAGATCCATATTGAGTGGGGATTGTGGTATGGAGAGCTGGCACCCTGTAAGAGAAATAGTCAGACTCACCAGGCATCCCTTATCTTTACTTTTTGAACTGAGAATTCTGACAGCATTTCTGCCGCTTTTTCTTGTGGCACATAAAATTCAATTTTTTTCCCTTTTGGGTCACACCCAGCGATGCTTATGGGTTACTCCTGGCCTGCATTCAGGAATTACTC
>JAJIBD010038535.1:0-16281 GCA_021461705.1 Cryptotis parvus
GGTCTCTGAGGCGATGTTAATCCAGGAGAATGGTGGAGAAGAGATGTGTGCCTGAGCTGGAGGCTCTTTGTCCTTTTAGTTATTTCAGCCTTTGAAGGTATTCCCATGCCGCTTCTCTTCCTGGAAGTACTGGAAGTATTTGCCATAGCAATCAGAGAAAAAAGGACATCAAGGGAATTCAGATAGGCAAAGGAAGAAGGAAGCTATCATTATTTGGATGACATGATATTATACCTAGAGAACCCTAAACTCTCTACCAAAAACCTCTAGAAACATTTTAGATGAGAAGTAGAGTGGCAGGCTACAAAACAATACCCAAAGTCAGTGGCTTTCCTATATCCTAAATAACGTAAAAGAAAAAGAAGATATTAAGGAACCAATTCCATTCACAATTGTCCACAGGAAATCAAATACCTAGGAATCAACTTACCCAAGTATGTAAAGGACCTGTACAAAAAAAAACTACAAGACACTGCTCAAGAAAGATAAAGAGGACACAAGGAAATGGAAACACATTCCCTGTTCATGGATGGGGGAGAAACAACATTGTCAAAATGGTAATACTCCCTAGAGCTCTGTACAGATTCAATGCAGTCCCTATGAGGATACCGGCTGACATTCTTCAAAAGAAATTGACCAAACTCTCCTGAAATTTGTATGGAACAATAAACCCCCAAGGATAGCTAAAGCAATCCTTCGGAAAAAGAAGATGGGAGGCATCACCTTTCCCAACTTCAAACTGTACTACAAGGCAGTAGTAATTAAAAACAGCATGGTATTGGAATAAAAATCAGACCTGGACCTATGGAATAGAATTGAGTATCCTGACCAACCTCAAACACAGGGATCATTTAATCTTTGATAAAGGTGCAATGAGTCTAAAATGGAGTAAGGAAAGCCTCTTCAACAAGTGGTGTTGGGAAAACTGGGCAGCAACATGTAAAAATGAATTTGGACCCTGTGTCTAACACCATGCACAAAAAATCAGATCAAAATGGATTAAAGATCTCAATATCAGACTTGAATCCATAAAGTACATTGAAGAAAATATAGGAAAAACCCCTCCACCTACATGGAAGCTAAAGGCATCTTCAAAGGTGAAACATCACTAACAAAGCAACTAGAAGAAAAGATAAACATATGGGACTCCACATGAAACTAAAAAGCTTCTGCACCTCAAAAGAAACAGTGACTAAGATACAAAAGCAGTCCACAGAATGGGGAAAGAATATTCACCCAATACCCATCTGATAAGGGGTTAATATCCAGGATATATCAGGCACTGGTAGAACTTTACAAGAAGAAAACAAACAACCCCATCAAAAAAATGGGGGAGAAGAAATGAACAGAAACTTCAGCAAGGAAGAAATTCGAATGGCCAAAAAACATATGAAAAAATGCTCATCATCACTAATCATCAGAGAGATGCAAATCAAAACAACAATGAGATACCACTTTACACCACAGAGACTGGCACATATTCAAAAGAGCAAGAACAACAAGTGCTGGCGTGATGTTGGGGAAAGGGGACACTCATCCATTGTTGGTGGGAATGCCGGCTGGTACAGCCTTTCTGGAAAACAATATGGACTTCCCTCCAAAGACTAGAAATTGAACTCCCATTTGACCCAGCCATACCACTCCTGGGAATCTACTCTGGGAAACCAAAAAAACGCAGCGGAAACACCATCCCTACTTTTATGTTCATAGCAGCATTATTCACAATAGCCAGAATCTGGAAGCAACCAGAGTGCCCGAAAATCGATGACTGGATAAAGAAGCTTTGGTACATCTACACAATGGAATACTATGCAGCTGTTAGGAAAATGAAGTTATAAAATTTGCCTATAAATGGATGGACATGGAGAAGATTATGTTGAGCGAAATTAGCCAGAAGGAGAGAGACAGATACAGAATGACTGCATTTATTTGCATGGCATAAATATATATGTACATATTATGATACCAATATCCAAGGTCAAGGGAAACATATATCGGGAGGTCTTGTCAAAGGTGGAAATTATCACAAACGTGTGGGAGTCAGAGCTTAGGTAAGACAGAAAATGGAACAGGTGCTAATCAATAGTCGAGGGTACTAATGCCAACCTAGAACTGAGCATTAAATAGAGGCAAAAGGATCCACATGACAACCTCTTAATGTATGTTCTGTAATCCATAGTCTGGAAGGGAAGGAAAAGAGAAAGAGAGAGAAAGGGAAAGAAATAAAGAACCTGCCATGGAGAGGGCTGGGGAAGGGGGAGGGAACCGGGATGTTGTTGGTGGAGATGGGCACTGGTGGAGGGACGGGAGCTGAAACACTGTATGACCAAAACCCAAACATGAACTTTTAATTGTATATCTTTTATTTGTATGGAGATGGGGGCACTGGTGGAGGGACGGTGCTGAAAACACTGTATGACCAAAACCCAAACATGAACCTTTTTTAATTGTATATCTTTTTATTTGTATATCTCACGGTGGTATAATAAAATACTTTTAAAAACATCATTAATTCTAATTTAGTGGTGGAACAACTTAATTTTACTCAGTTCTTAAACTAGAACTTAATTTCACTGGAACCAAAATTCTACTTGAGTTGCTTCCCAACCTATTAGACTGACTATTAGTAGCCTTTTGACTACAACATGGGAGTAAACGTGGGTAACTGTGCTTGGTGAGATCGTTTGGAATTTGTGGTAAAGATAGGGATATGAGAAAAAAACTGCAAGATTAATTGTTGGCTTCTTCATAAAGAAGATACTAAGTATTGAGTGCTTAGAGTTTGCCAAATTCTTTCCACTCCGTTATTATAGATTGTTTATGTCTTTGCTTTTTCGTTCACAATATTCAAAGGAGTAAAGAAAGAATAGAAGAAAAACTGGAAGATATGGGGCCGGGAGCGAGTAGCCTTCCAGCTGTAGGAGGCGTTTGCCTTGCATCGGCGGTTGCCTATGCTGCCTGGGTCTGAACCTCTGCATCCCATATGATCCCCCGCACCGCCAGGAGTGATTCCTTGGAGTTCAGAGCCAGGGGAGAAACCCCTTTGAGCATTGCTGGGGTGACATTAAAAAAGCAAAAAACAAACAAAAACTGAAAGATAAGTGGGTTTTCTTAAATTAATGTTTTTTCCCAGAAATTTTCTTATTTATGTGTCAGCTACCAAAGTACAACTCACAGACTCAGTAGAAAAAATCTCCAAAGACTATAGATTATTCAACTGTTTGATTTACAGGAATTGATGCACTTTGTTAGTAATTCATTTGCACACGCTATTTGGTATCATTAATATTAAATTTAAACATCACTTGTAAAAAAATAATAAAAAACCACTGTTTCTAAAACTATGTATCATGATGAGCTTCTTTATTCCATGTGATGTAGACCCAGAAATGAGCCAAGTGACTCTCAGGTGTCAGAAGTATGTTTGTTCTTCGTTGATAACATATGAACTGCAAACATTTGGAAAGTTTAATGGATAAAACAATGTTTTCTCACCTCTAGAATTTTCCACACCACAACAAACCATAATAAACCATTAATATATGTATAGTAATGATGACTGTAAAATGTGGAAAGAAGTTAGTTTCTGTGCATAAATACTATTAGAATTAAATATGATAAAACTGGGAAGAGTTAAAAAAACCAAGACAGTGTTTAGTTTCTGGACACTACAAAGAACAGTAGGGTCTTTATGATACTAAAAATATGCCTGTCTTGGTCTTAGTGTTGGAGTTCCATTTGCGTCAATACAAAAAGGAAAGGTGACATAGTTACTTGAGGAAGCTGGTAATGAACTAAGTTCAAAGAGAAAACTTGGAAGTGCTGAAAATGGTGATGACAAAATTATATACAGATATTAAGAATGAGAGGTGTCTCCTAAAGTTTGCAACATTTAGAGTGGATATCTCAAAAAGCTGGAGTAAAAAGACTAATAGAAATCCTGACTTTGATCCCCAACACCACAACAAGCACTGAACACTGATGATGGTATGCCAGGTGACTGCCAACACCACTGGAAATGTAGCTCAGTGGTAGAGCACTTTACCTTGCATGTGTGAAGACCCGATGGGTTTCATCACCATTACTAGTAACTAAATACAAATAATTCCTAAAAATGATTTCAGTGTTCATAGGGGCCCCTGTGGATGTTGAGATTAAATCCTCAGGGTCTTAAAAATGTGAGGCATGAAACGCTACACTTGAGCTGCCTCAACCCTTGCTTTAATATCTTTACCGCTTTGTAAAATAAAAATAAGTGGTAGGTAGATGTTTTTTTTTTTTTTTTTTTTGCTTTTGTCTCACTCGCTTTATGCTCAGGGGTTATTCCTGGCTCTGCACTCAGGAATTACTCCTGGCGGTGCTCGGGGGACCATATGGATGCCGACTGAACCCGGTCGGGCAGAGCATGCAAGGCAAACTTCCTACCCGCTGGACTATCGCCCGCCCCAAAAATGTGTAGGTAGTTTTTAAGTTGCTATACACAGGCAGTGAATCAAAAGCTTTTGGGGGCAGTCATTCCTGGCAGTGTCAAGGGCTCCTGATAACTGAACCAGGGCTCCATATTGCCCCTTTGGGTACCTCCCTGTCCCCAACAATTCTTGTTTAGATGGTGCAGTTTCCTGATAGCAGGGCCATTCATCTCTGAATCATTGGAGGACAAGAAGCCCTGAGGAATTGCTGAGTACATGGAGCTGACATGGTGAGAGGAAACTGCAGTAGACCCACCGTAGAACTCCTTTGGCAAGGAGGCATGCTTATGACCAAAAGCCCTTGTCCCAACATCACATTGAAATTTCTTACAGTTTGGCAGTCTGAGTTCTGTCACAGCCAGCCACAAGGAGTAAACTAATTTGAAACCACTCTTGTTCTTTAGCTCTAGAAAAGACAACCCTCTGAACGGTGTCCTCTCATCTTGAGTGATGTCAAAACACTCCAATACACTGTCATTATGAGTGTGTTCTATGTCACCATATGTTCAGAACTTGAATGTCCTAGTTCGCAATCTGCACCTGATTTACAGGGAGAAAGACTGAAGGTTTGAAGTTTGCAAAAGAATAATTGGGACCATTATACTATACTGACAAATGAGTAATCCTATTCTTGTCTTTTATATTTAATTACTTTTTGAGTTTTTTTTTTAATTTTGGGGGACAACTGGTGTGCTCAAGGCTTAGTCCTGGTTCTGTGCTCAGGAGTTATTCCGGATAGTGCTTGGGGACCATTATGGGTGCTGAAGATCAAACTCAGGTGAGTCACGTGTAAGGTAAGCCCTACCTGCTGTATATGGTTTCCCACCCTGTTTCTGTCATTTAAAAGGAAAAGTACTGAATCATCCTGTCTTATGATTTTTTAAATCTTTATCATGGATTCCCTAGTATAAAATTTATATTTTAATAAATATTATACAAATATCTTGATTATTGAGTTTTTCTATGCATCACCACCTCTCCTTAACCCCAACTGTTTTGGCTAAAATACTCTGATGGGGACTGAGCCTTTGATATCCAGATTGTCATACAGCTGGTCTTCTCCCCCTGCTGTGTTAGTGCCTGGAGGGTAAATCTGGAACTTGTGCCCCGTGGAGCTGGTAGCTCCGGTCCTGCGGGAGTAATTGCACTTTTTAGGGCTTTCACCTTGAAGGCCTTCAACTGGAGAGCTACTCCTCACCAGTGAAAGAATAGTGCAGGTCAAAATGTACCAAAAAGTGGTAAAAATTAAAACAGCATGGTATTGGAATAAAAACAGACCTCTGACCTATGAAATAGAGTTGAGTATCCTGACACACATCCTCAAATATATGATCATTTAATCTCTTTATAAAGGAGCAAAAATACAAAGTGGAGCATACCTTCTTCAACAAGTGGTGCTGGGAAAACTAGGCAGCTATGTGTAAAAAACTAACTTAGACTCCCTGCTAATGCCATGCACAATAAAGTTAGAACAATGGATTAAAGATCTCAATATCAAATGAATCCATAAAGTACATAAAAGAAAACATAGGTAAAACCTCTACAACATTGAAGCTAAGGCATCTTCAAAGATGAAATACCACTAATAAAGCAACTGGAAGCAAAGATAAAACATATCGGACACATTAAACTGAAAAGCTTCTGCACCCTCAAAAGAAATGGTCACCAAGATATAAAGACAACCCACAGAGGGAAATACCCATCTGATAGGGGTTATATCCATGATATATCAGGTACTGGTAGAACTTTCCAAGAAAAAGCCAACCCCATCAAAAATAGAGAGGGGCCGGAGCGATAGTCCTAGTGGGTAAGCGCTTGCCTTGCACACAACCAGCCTCTGCCAGCCCAGGTTCAACTCTCAGATCCCATATGGTCCCCCGGAAAGCACCGCCAGAGTGATTCCAGAGTGCAGAGCCAGGAGAAACCCCTGAGCATTGCCGAGTGTGACACAAAAAGCAAAAAAAAAATAATATGATAATAAAAAAAATGGGGAGAAGAAGTGAACAGAAACTTTGTCAAAGAAGAAAAATCGAATGGCCAAAGGCATATGCAAAAATGCTCTCTTTACTAATAATCAAGGTGATGCAAATCCAAACAACAATGAGATATGATCTAACACCACAGAGACTGGCACGTCCCAAAGAGCAAGAACAATCAGTGCTGGTATGGATGCGGGAGAAAGGGACTCTCATCCATTGTTGCTGGGAAATGTTGATTGTTAGAACAGCCTTTAGAACAATATGAATATTCCTCCGAAAATTAGAAATTGAGCTCCCATTTGACCAAGCAATACCACTCTTTGGGAATATACCTTGGGAGCCCAAAAAAACACAGCAGAAACACTATCTGCACTTCTATGTTCATAGCAGCACTATTCACACAGCTCAGAATATGGTAACAACATGAGTGTCCGAGAACAGAGACTGGATAAAGAAACTTTCATACATCTACACAATGGAATACTATTCAGCTGTTAAGAAAATGAAATGATGAAATTTACCTATAAATGGATGGACATGGAGAGCATCATGTTCAGTGAAATTAGCCAGAGGGTAAAGGACAGATATAGAATGACTGTATTCATTTATGGGATATAAAAATAGCATGATGCTAATATCCTAGGTCAGGCAAACATGGACCAGGAGGACTTGTCAGTGGTTCAAATCTCCTGCAAGGAAGTGGGAGTCACGAGGTTAGTTATGACAGAGAAGGGATAAGTGTGCTAATAATTGTTGGGAAATGGTAATACCAGTTAGAACTGAACATTGAATGTAGGCAAAAGATATACATAATAACCCTAAATGTATGTACTGTAAGGCACAATGTGGAATAGAGGAGAGAGAGAGAGAGAGAGAGAGAGAGAGAGAGAGAGAGAGAGAGAGAGAGAGAGAGAGAGAGAGAGAGTAAAAGAGCTAGAGGAGGGAAGGAGGAGGGAACATTGGTGGTGGGAAATATGCATTGGTGGAGGGATGGGTACTAGAACACTATATCACTGAAACCTATTCATGAACAGTTTTGTCATTGTATATATCATGGTGGTATAATAAAAAATAAATTTAAAACAAAGAAAAAATAGTGTAGGAATGGATGGACATGGAGTCTAAATGCTGAGTGAAATTAGTCAGAAGGAAAAGGACAGATATAGAATGACAGCATTCATTAATAGGATATAGATACCAGTGTTTTAATAAATATGGGAAATGGTAATGGCAGATTAAAACTCACCACTGAATATACACAAAGAGACTTAAGTGATAAACTCTAAATATCTGCAGGGCTAGCCACAATGTGTAAAATAAATAAGAGGGAGAGATGCAGAGACAGAGAGAGAGATAGAGAGAGAAAGAGGAAACTGGGGTACCTGCTATTAAGGCGGTGGGGGGGACGGGGGGAGGGGTACATTGGTGGTGGGAAATGGGGCACTGGTGGAGGGATGGGTGCTGGAATACTGTATTACCAAGAACCAATTATGAACACCTTTGTAATTGTATGTTTCACGGTGGTATAATAAAAAATTAAAAAAAAAAGGGAGTGGGGATGACAGTCTGACCTGTCACAGGAAAAAAGCAGCTATTGCTAATGCCCTTTGGTCTGTATTTGTGAAGGTGCTGTAATCAGCCCCAGCTCCCATATGCTTTTGCCTGCTTCTGAGAAAGGAAGGGCGCCAAATATCTGAATCTTTATTAAAAGAGTCCTTCTGCTCATCACATAATTCTACTCAAGTATGTCACACCTCTGCCAGGCGCTTCCCAACATATTAAGACAATTCCACTGGAGTTCTGGGAGCCAGTGAAGTGCCCCAAAGATATTTCTCTCAGTGATGAGTCTCCACTCTTCCTAGCAACACCGTAGATTCTCTGAGGCCTGGCCCTGGAGGTCATGGAGAAGGCTTAATTGGAATGGGTGGCATGAGGCAGGAGTTGACTCTGGGCAAACCGTTGCTCCCTGTTATAAAAGTAGTTTCTGGATGAAAGAAGACTTGGGGTTAAAGCAGAACTTCATAAGGCCCCTCTAGATGCATGTCCTGCAATTTTGTATCAGCTTTAAAAATCTATCAGCTAGTTATGAGGGACGAAATTTCCTTTCTATATAAGGAAAGATAGAATTGTGAAAATAGTGGTGAAGATAGCACCTTTGAGTGTTGGCACATTTATTCATCTATTGATTTGCTCATCAGAGACTCACCCTACAGCAGTCCTTTTCTAGCCCAGCCCAAGTATGCCTGATCCAGAGACATGGGGCAGAGCTGCTACCAGCTCTCCTGTGCCCAGCTCATCATGAGGCACCCGGGGGGATGGCTGGTTTTAGCCCTGGCCCGGCCCACCCCAGCAGAGCCCACAAGAATGAACCCCCACACCATGAGGCGCCGCATTTTCCACACCCGTACCCCCACTCGCCAGAGCTTCACCCAGCAGAAGAGCTGATCACAAGCCCAGCCCCAAGCGCGCCGCGAAGTGACAGCGGGGTTCATCAATAAATGCATCGTAGATGAGAGGCAGCAAACTACAAGAGTATCCCACCTGCACAGCAGAGCCTGGCAAGCTACCCATGTCGGATTTGATATGCCATATACCAGTAACAATTATAGACCCTCATCCCATGACCTGATGGAACAGTTTGAGTCTCTTCCTGGAGCAAGCAGATGCCCTTGGGCTACACTAGCATGTGACAGGATGTATGGAGATGTTACTGGTCCCCGCTTGAGCAAATCGATGAATGGGAAGATAAGTGATACAAGTGATTTATTTATTTTGTCAGACTCAGCAGTGGTTATTCCTGGCCCTGCACTCAGGAATTAACTGATGGGGCTTAGGGGGACCATACGGGATGCCAGGGATCAAACTCCAGTTCAGCCACATGCAAGGCAAACATCCTACCTGCTGTGTTATCGCCTCCAGCCCCTCTGGCGCTTTTTTTTTCTTTTGGTCACACCTCACCCCAGGGATCACTCCAGGCTCTACACTCAGGAATTACTCCTGGCAGTGCAAGGAGGACAATATGGTATGCCTGGGATTAACCCAGGTCGGCCATGTGCAAGGTAAAAGCCCTACCTGCTTGACTATTGCTCCTCTGGCGCTTTTAACCTCATACCTTGAAGAATGAAATATTATTCCAAGTCAATGAATAGAATTGAAGGTCCTCAGAGCATCAGTGAGATGTTCACTGTTCTACAGATAATATATGTGAAGTGGGAGTTCACCCTTAATCTGGGCTCAAAAAAGAATACATCTTTTTTGTATTGTTTGGCCACGCTAAGCTGGGCTCAGGGTTTCTGGGCTCTTGTTCTCAGGGTCACTTCTGTTGGTGCTTGGGAGACCATATGTGATGCTGTGTGGGTCTGCTATGTGAATGGTATGCACTTTATTGACTGCTACCTCTCCAGGCCTAGAACACAATAACCTTAAAAGCTAATAAGTATGCTTTAAAATGTATTATGTGGATGGGAAACATGCATTTTGGAACTGTTGCAAAGTCCAAACTACAAAACAAGTAAGAGTTCGATTTGATTTTGAATAACAATTTTTAGTTGAATTTGCAGCACTGTAAAGTTAATCAAATATACAGTTCTGATAGGTTCTGCTGAGGACTATCAGAAACATATTCGCTGGGGCCGGAGCGATAGTCCAGTGGGTAGGTGTTTGCCTTGCAGGGGCAGCGACCCAGGTTCGATTCCCCAGCAGCCCATATGGTCCCCCTAGCACTACCAGAGTTAGTCCTGAGTGCAGAGCCAGGAATAACCCCTGAGCATTGCTGGGTGTGACCAAAAAAGCAAAACCAAAGCTAAACAAAAAGAAATACATTGGCTTTTATTATTTGTCCAGGTTATAAACCAAGAGGCAAAACCAGGACCAGAGCAGTAGTATAGAAGGTAGGTATTTCTTCGATGTGCCTGACTAGCCCTCCCCAGCTCTCAAATATATGGTCCTTGAGATCATCAGGAGTGATCCCTGAGCACAGCACCAGGAGGAATGTCTGGAATCACTAGGAAGTGGCCTCAACCCTCCCCCCCCCATCGAGCCAGGATACAGTTTCTTCTAGGCATGTGCTCACCACAAGAAAGCTGTGGGAAATGCTGGGGCGTTCTCACAAATTCTGGGAGCAGGGTCAGGGATCCCCCCTCTGCCCTAGGGGATCAGCGGCTGGCGGACAGAGAGACGTGAGAATCCAGCAAAGTTTCAAAATGCTTTTTATTTACACAAGTTCTGGCATACAAACAAGCAATAGGAAAACCCCAAACTTAGGGTTCCTGGCTGGGCCCCGCCATGTGTAGCCAAGATGACTGCTACCAAGTGTTAATGCCCCACAGAGAGGAGACAGCTAAGAGGCAAGTAAGGGAGCACCAACAGAAAAGGGGAAAAAAGAGAAAGAAAGCAGGCTAGATTTTTTTTTTTTGCTTTTTGGGTCACACCTCGCTATGCTCAGGGTTTCTCCTGGCTTTGCACTCAGGAATTACTCCTGAGGTGCCGGGGACCATATGGGATGCCGGCCTCGTGCAAGGCAAACGCCCTACCCGCTGGGCTATCACCCCCCCCAAAGCAAGTTAGTTTTTATATCCTTGCAACACAGATCTCCCAATCCAACAGAAAGCCATCAGGTCAAATCCCCAAGTAATTTCTCCCAGGACCTCACCCAGGCCCTTTGAGTTAATGATGTTGCTCCAGCCAAGATCTGCCTTGGAGGTGCCCCCTGCAAGGTAGAGTGGAGGAGGGGGCCTGAGATGAACTGTATCTCAGGAGCATTAAGGTATGCATCTAAACTAAAGAATATTATATTGCCAGTTATATATTTCTCCAAGCCTTCACAAGAATCTCACCTTTACCCCATAGTTTGTATCAGCAGTTGACTTATCAGAGAGCCATGCTTCTTGCTTGAGGCAAACATCATTTCTCTCTGGTCTAGTTACTAGTGAGACTTAGAGATCCAACGTGGGCCAGGCAAATATACCAGTAAGATCTAGCTAGACCCACGATGATTGTGGCAGCATGAGAGAATATTTATACCAGCCAGTATAGAATACATGATCAGATTTACTGCCACTTTCAAACCGTCCCATCTACAAGTGGCCCTCCAGGCCAGATGTAAGAGAATCGGGGCAGCATTGCACTGCTACAATGTGCAAACATGCATCCCTTTTCTGGTCCTAGGAAACATTAAAAATTACTTTTCGTTTTGGGGCCATATCTGGCTGCTCTCTGGGGCTACTCCTGGCTCTGTGCTCTGAGTGTCCCCTAGTGGCAATTGGGAAACCACATGTGCCAGGAATTAAAATTAGGATCAGCATTATGTGAGGAAAGGTCCTTAACCCTGTGGTCTCTTTGCCACCCCCTCAGAAATTTTTTTTTGATGCTAACAGTACCCTAAAGAAAAGACTTACTAAATGGGAGGGTGTGAGATTTGCTACAGAAAATCTCTTATTTCCTGTCTTTACTACCTGTATAGGTTACTTCAGCTTCAGTATACCACAGCAGCTTCCCTCAGCCTTTTTTTTTTCCTTCCCCAGTACTGGGAAAGAAGTTTTAAAATTAGAAATTAGGGGCAGGGAGGCTCACAGGCTGCATGCTGGAGCCTCTAGGTCTGATCCTCTAGCACTGCATGGTTCCCTACCTTCTGAGAGCCACCCCCTGAGCAAAGCAGGATGTGACCAAACACCTTCCCCAAAAGAAATTAGCAGCCAGGATGTAGGTAGTGGTAGAGCACATGGTTTGCTTATGGGAGCCCCTCCCGATTTCCACATCACTTTTCCCAACTCCAGGGGTCCCAAGCACCGTCACTATGACAACTTAATGAAGGAAATAGAGTAAAAAGCTTGAGTGTGACTCAGTGATTGGAGGCATTCCAAGTAGGGTGCCCCGGGCTTGATCCCTGTCTTCACCAAAAAAAAAACCATAAAGGCTGTCAAACATAGGTAAGAGAAAAAGCCAAACGCATAGGAAGTAAATAATAAAACAATGATTTTACCACCCATGAACAGCCAGAATTTAATGATGTGGCCTGTATCCTCTGGTCTGCTCTTCCTCATGTGGTATCCTGCCATTCCAGATGCAAAATGTATGACTACCAGTGAGGTCAGAAATCCTTTGTCCTCAATATAACCACAACCACCTCCAGGATCCCATCTGTGTGATTTCATCGCCTTCACTCAGGCAATTGTATGGCTTTGGTTTTCACTTGAAAAAGTTGCAGGAGATTTGGGTTCGCTCAGTATTTTCGCTTCAATAAGACCAGGGTCACCCATACAACCTAGCCTTGTGTACAAGCCTCATGCAGACGGCCCTAGATTCGCCCCCACTCCACCGTATATGGCCCCACCGCATATAACCGGAAGAGAGATCCCCAGCCACCAAGCTTGAGTAGCCCCCAGCACTTCCAGTTGTGTCGCCCAAACTAAAACAGATCCCTGTTTAAAGTCCTTTATTCTCTCTAGAGTTCCCTTAACGGGCTGGGAGAGCTAGCATAGCCAGTAGGGCTTTTGCCTTGCACGCGGCCGAATTCTCGCTCAATCTTGAATTCCGTAATGGTCCCCCTGAGCGTCACTCAGAGTAACCCCCAGCATTGCCGGGTGACCCCCTCCTCCCCAAAAAAAAGAGACCCTAAAAAAGAGTTCCTACCACAACCCGACACCCACCCCACCCCCAATAACGCAAGTGGGGAGCTGGATTTTGCTCGAGCCAGGTAATGACATTGCGACTGGGAGTCCCCAGTGGGGCCATCTCTGGCAGACAGCACGGCATCCAGTTCGCCTTAGAGGTGGTGTTACTTGTTGGTACCCTGGGGCTGCTCCTAGGTCCAGCTCGTGGAGTCCCATCCTGGTGCGCGCAGGGTGCAGTGTTCTGGTCCCTCCGGGCCTTTGAGCGCATGCCAGAGGTGTCGACCCAGAACCTCGGCAGTGGAGCGGTGAGTCCAGGTCACAGGTAACCTCGTCGTTACTGCTGGGGCGCTCACCTGCGGCTCTGCTCGCGACGCCCAGCAGCCTCTGAAGCTTGGACCCTGACCTGCCCTCTGGCGTCTGTCTGAGGACACGCCGAGCCCGTCCAGTGCGCACATCGGGTGGAGGCCCCACACACCCTTCAGCTCCACGAACCCCCATAACCTATCCCTTGCCAGCCCCAGGGTGCTGAAGGCACGAGGCGCTCGGTCGGTAGGGTCATGGGCGGCCCACGGGGATTGGTCGGTGCCTCGATACTTTAGTAGCGCCTCCTGGGGTGCCGGGCAGCACGTGGGCGCCGGCTTCCGAGCGCTGGGGCTGGGTCCGCCGACGCCGGGCGGAGCGGCGGCAGCCTCTACCGGCGGAGTCTGGAGCTGAGCCGCTAGCAGGAGCAGCGCACCGTCGCTAAGGCTGGCAGCCCACTCGAGACTCCTGAGGAGGCCCCGCGCCGTTCCTGACCACGGCCCCTTCTTCTGGCTCTGGGGCCCTCAGTGAACCAGCCGACGCAGGTGCAGGTGCTGGAGAAACCTGAGGCCTGGGGTGCCACGCTCGCTAAAGCCCACGACGGATGCTGCACTCCTTTTTGCTCCTGTGGGGTAAATGCGAGCCTTGAGGGTTGGAATGTGGAGACGCTGCAGGAACTTGACGGCCGCAGCGAGCGAGCGCGCATGAATGGCGCGGCGAGTGCGGGGTAGCTTGAACCGCGCCAGAGTCGCCGCGGGTCCTGCCTCCCGGGCGAGAATGGAGTGCCGGCGAAAGGTCTTACGGGAGCTGCCCCTGGCTTCACTCTCCTGCGTCGGGGGCGGACATTTGGCCTGGATGAAGGGTGGGGTGGCAGCGTGGGAGACACTAGCACGTGCGGCTAAGTTGTTGAAAGTGGGTGTGTGCTGGCCCCAGCGGGTCCCCTCGTGAAAAGGGCGGTAAGGCACAAGCCTCTTTAAGGTCTACTGAGGCCGGACGATACAACAGGGAGTGGCGTTTTACTTTACTACGCCGGGCCGGGTTCCATCCTCTCGGTATCCTCCATAGGTCCCCAGCACCGCTTCAGGAGTGCCTGCTTGATCTTCCTGAGTGGTAACTCAAAAACAAGTTCAAACAATACAGAGAAGATAAAGCTCTCGTTCATGTGGGAATGTAATTAGGTTAGTGAGAGGCAAGTGTAAATTAGGTCAGTGCTACAGGCTTGAGCCACCTGCACGCCCTACAGTGTAATGATCTCCCTTCTTCAGGACACATTACAGCCTGTATCCACCCAGCACACTTGAGAAGGTGACAGAGCCGAGGCTGCAGCTGGCATACAGTGGTGCCTTTATTTTTTTGTATGCGGCGACCCCGTTGGATCTTTCGCCATCCTATGTGGCCTTCGAGCTCCTCCAGATATGGATTCCCCGCCGCAAGAACCCCAGGAGGAACCCCTGGAGCATCTGTTGTAGTGAATTCTCAAACCCAAAATAGATACAAGAGGAAAGGAATATGACAGACAGAGGTGTGTGTGTGTGTAAGTGGGGATCAGAACTAGTCTCATCATTGTGTGTTGTAGTTTTTTTTTTATTAAAAAGTTGTTGAACGTAAGGCAACCTGGAAACTTCGTGGTTTACTTTGTTGGTTTTTTTCTCCTAAATAAAAAAAGCTAAAAATAGATGTAGCTGATACATTTCATATCTGGAGCCTGATCTTCAGTATGAATGTATGTTCTGTCAATCTGGTCAGCGCCTCTCTAATGACTTCAGAGGGTTGGTATCCACCAAGTAGTGCGAGAAATCTACTGATCTCCACACTCATGGCCTGCCTCCACTGAGCCCCGCCAAGAAATCAGTCAGGCTATGGGAATCAGAGTTACGAGGGAGGTGCAGGCAGAGGTAAAAGACCCAGTGCGACCGTGAAGAACCAAAAGGTCTGTGGATGATCTGCTCGCTAGGCCAAACCCTCTCAGCCTCCCCACACGCTGCTACTCTGCGGTACACGGCAGCCCAGAGGGAATTTTCGCCAACTGCTGCCCTCCCTGGGCAAGCTCCTCTCACTGTTGTAAGGCCTGAGCTGGCCTCAGGGTCCCTTTGTGCCCAGCCCCAGCTTTATTTTGTCTTCTTTGCATAGATGCAAGAGCCTCATACTTCGCTAGGGGCGAGGCAGGCCCATCCCCTGGGCAGAGCTGGTGACCCCTCACTGGCAGAACAGTTTAACTTCAGGACAAACTCTGCTCAGGTGGCCTTAATACTAGCCAGCCTCTGGCAGCCGTAGATCCGCCGTGTCTTCTGGATAATGCAGAGGGGTTTTAGTGTGCCCGCATGCTGGCCCAGCAAGAGCAGCAATGAAGCCGCCTGCCAACCGTTATAGACCACGTTGAGGGCTGAGAAGAGGGGAGCTCAGCAACTCCAAAGCCACGTGGAGTAACTTGTTTCCAGCAGAGCTGAGGTAACTGTGCTATACACACCAGCCAGGGGAAGTAGTGGCTAGCTACTTTCATTTCAAGCATTAGAGTGCTGGTAATTGACTCTATTCTGGGATAGGTTCAGATGGTTGAAGTAGGAGAGTGGCACAAGGCCCTGGTTTCATGTCTGACACAAAGATATTCCTCAAGACAACTCAGGTGCACCCCCCAATGAAAGTAAAAGGGAAGCAAAGAAAATAATAGTGTGGACATAACTACTACTTATCAGATCCATATTGAGTGGGGACGGTGCATGGAGATGGCACCCCAAAAAGAGAAATAATAGTCAGAATTCACCAAAAGTAATCTCTTATCTTTACTTTCTTGAACTGAGAATTCCTGACAGCATTTCTGCCGCTTTCGTGGCACAAAAAAATCTCAATTTTTTTTCCTTGGCCACCCAGCCATGTTTATGGGTTACCCTTCTGGTCTTATCCAGGAATTACCCTGGGCAGTGC